>JAOBBC010124555.1:0-10439 GCA_025388495.1 Curcuma longa | reverse complement strand
CCACTCGACCTCACGATTGTCTGTGACGGTGGCTGACTGGCGTCAGGGGTGACCATGTCATTGCATCATGTGCATACCACATGGATTGCATTTATTATTGCTTGTTGCATTTGTTTGCTGCATATGTTTGACATGCACATACAGGCGGCCTTATGCATTTGGTTCGGCGACCTTGCATCAGTTGCATGGTTTGTGCCGTTGTATCGAGGTAGATGATTCTGGTATGTATAGTTTTTCAATAGTTCAGTTGTGCATTTCTTATTGTACTGACATGATTATTACTACTAGATAGCTCATTGTACATATCTACTAGATACCCGCGAAGTTCCTTGAACTCACTCCGTTGGTTTCATTCTTTTCAGGTTGACGTCTGTCTGGAGAGCCGCCCTGCTAGTCCCCTGTCGAAATAACCTCGACTATCTGTGTTTACTATGTTTTTGGTATTTAGGTGTCAGTACTTGTTCAGTGTTCTATATCATATGGACCTTCGTATACATGTTCGATTTTAGTGTTCTTGTTATATTTACTGGTTGTAGCCTTGTGGGCCTTATTGAGTACTTGTTATGTACTTTTGACAAGCTATACTTATGGATTGTGGCCGTGTGGGTTTATTTGTGGCCTTGTAGGCCTTATGACATATATGTATTCAGGGAATAGCAATTGTTACAGGGGAGATGTCAAATTTTTCGGACAGCCGTTTCCCGGGACGTGACAACTGTACCTCCAAAAAAATCCCTTAGGAGATTTTCTGATATGGGCCATTTCAGCGGTGGGGCCAATCACTATAAAAAATTTACCCAATAAAATTTTTATTAGAATCATGGCGAAGTCAGGCAATACCCTCCTGTATCGCTGTAGTTTCTTGATTTATCTCCTCATAGATGGTCGTGGGACCGATCGTGTAAGGTCGCTAAGGTGGCAGATTCCACCTTTTTGCAAAAAAGATCCAAATCGTAAGATTGAATTTTATAATTGGAACAGATAGATGAGATTGATATGATTATATGATCTTATAATTTTATACTTTAAGATCATAATTTTTTATTTGTATAATATATCAAATTAAAATTCATTCAAATATTTATATTTATTATTGGATATAATCATAATTATCTCATTTTAAATTTAAAAAATATTTTTAAAATGATTCTGAATAATTTTTATCATTGTATTACAATTATTTTATTTTTTATATGATTTTAACAGGATTTTATGATTATTTAAATAATTATTTAATTATTATAAAGTATTATCTTTATTTGAGTTAATATTATTCAATTAAATTAAAGGGAAGAATTCTGTGTTTGTGTTTGGTGATTTTTTGAATTTTCTTTGAAAATGTCTATGTTAAAACTAGTTTATAAAATAATTATTATTTTGTTCGGTGTTAGATAATAATGTCATATGTGGTATTGAGTCTTGATAATTATGTGTATTTATAAAATTATTAATCTATTATATACAAATGACTTTTTTAATATTTTTTAATTATTAATCATGTAATATAAAATTTCCAATCGATTCAATCCTGACTCTAAATCGGTCTTGTATAAAATCATGATCCTATAAATTATGATGTTTCTAATATATATCGATTCCATTTAGTCAAAAAATAATATACATAAAGAATATATATATATAATATAATTTTTTATAATTTAATTAAAATTATTTAAATTTAATTGAAATTGTTTCAATTTGATATCACTGGGAGCATAACGACCCATCATCAGAATACAAGGTACCGACAAGTAGCCCCTAGGGCATAGGTGAGTTGGTTACGACGCAGCAGACTTGCAGAAGAGGGTAAGGGTTCGAATCCTGACGAAGTCAGATAATACCCTCCTGCGTCATAACCAACTGCACTTTCTCGATTTACCTCCTCACAAATAGTCGTGGGGCCGACCGTGTGGGGCCGCTAAGGTGGTGTATCCACCTTTTGCAGAAACAAGGTGCCAACAAGTAAAAAACTGACCGTTCCCAATTTAATTTCTATGTTGGAATTATTAAATTTTATTTCCACAATAAAAGAAAAAAATAAGGTATTTTAAAATATCTTATATTAATCTTTTTTTATTTCTCTATATTAATTATATATTTTTTATTTATTAAAATTTATAAAAGAGGATTTTTTTTTTATTTTTTAGCCTTTTCTGTTCATGAGTTAGCAACTTTTAAGATCTCATCATCGAATAAAGGAACGAGAGCTATCTCGTCTAACTCAATCATGGTTCAAACTTGACACCTCTACTGTTTAGAATCATCGATTCGATGATTCTCAAAATATTGATCATTAATTTTAACCTTCTAAAATAGTTATGATTTATGATTCAAAATAATCGATTACAATTCACGATGATTCAATGTTATTATTATTTTGGGTACATGAAAATAAAAGTTCACATAGTCTTATTATCTTGAGAAGTAACATTATTACTTATTTCAATTTTTCATTCTCGTAATATTAGTTCTTTCGATAGCAAAGTCTTCTACTTCATTACTTAAAAATTATATATTTTTTAATTTTTTACAACTCTTCTTCAATCATCACGTGTGCGAGGTAATCCATGAAGGATTGACTTGTCAAAAGCCTACCATATATATAGAGGGACGAGCCGCACTGTAAAATCTTTAATCTAATCCAACTTAAGATATATAGATTGTGGATTAGGTGGGCAAACCATGAACCATCTAAAAAGTAAAAAAATTTAAAAAAATTTTAAATGTGGATTAAGATTAGTTGAATAAGTCTATGAATCTATTGAGTTTTTTATTTTAATTTTAAATTAAAAAAAAATCATTTCATGAATCAATCTGACCCTACCACAAGCCAGACCTAGGTGGACTCATGATCCACACGGGTGTAGACTACATTAATAAAATTTAAATTTAATCCAATTTAAATTATTTAATGGGTAAACAAATCAGCATCTCTTCTTTCTCGCGGAGTAGTGACGACGAGAATGCGGATTGAGGAAGGCAGTCGTGTGACGCCATTCTACCGGATGAACTCCTGCAGTAGGTGGTGCCATTCTCCGACATCATTGAATTGGGCATCGTATGCAAACGGTGGTTCGAGGTGGTGCACTCCCTGCCGTCGTTGTGGACGACGACGGCACCGCAGAAGCCGTGGTTCTTCATGATGACCTGCTTCGACTTCGACGACTGCCCCTTCTCGGGCCTCGTTTACGATCCCTGCCTCTTCCAGTATCACAACTTCGGCTTCCCCGGCTTAGAACAGAGCATCTGGCAGACGTCCTATCCAGCTATCCTCCTGCGGACTGGTCAGCTGCTTAATGAACCGCGACGACAGGAGCTGCGTATCGGTCGGAAACCCCGTAACGAGAGACTGGAAGCGGCTTCCTCAAGTCCCTGGCGTCTTTTCGCCTGAATTCGTGGATATATAAGACATGGAGGGAGGTGGCTCGAATGTCGGCCCATAAGTACACGAGCTTGTACGCAATCAGAGAGAATTTCATCTGCTGCGGCGCCGGCGACCTCGTCTTTAATTTTCATATAGTGCTTAGAGCTGCTGATGTTCGACATGAGGCGGAAGGTGTGGAAAACGAAGAAGTGCATGCCGCTACTTCAAACAGTAGTTCCAGACCCAATTCTTCCGCGGCTTCTGCTTTGAACCGAGGCTCGACGTCACCTCTTGATCTCTGCTTCTCCATTAATTCGCAAAAAATATAATATCTCTGCTCGGCTTAACACATAGGTCATTAAGGGCTCCAATTTTATTGAGACCCCTTATTATTAAAAAAATTTATTTTAATAAAAATTTATTTATATCAATCGAACAACACATTCGTTCCATGAGATTGTGGTATTTTAATTTCCGTAGAGTCACATCACGTCTGTATAGTTACGCATGAGAATTTGATGATACTTGTGCATTTGATGCACTACTCACGCCTGCATGCATGATAAATTACCGTATGCATGAGAAATTGCTGCTCACATCATGCATTTGATATATCATTTTAAAAATAACCGTAAGACTAATTAATTTTATATTAATTATAATCATTATATTATTATAAAAATATAAAATTCTATTTATATGTCAATACAAGTTTTTTTTTTTCATCTCATTTTATATCTTCATTCTTTCAAAGCTAATTAATCGATCAATATGTGTGCTCAAAAAGATTAAATAATTTAATAATTTTATCAATTAAAAAAAAATTTATTAACAAAACTTGAATATAAAAATTTAATTAATAATTTTGCATCTCATAAAGTTAGAAAATTAAATTTTATATAAAATCTATTTTTAAATTAATAGTTAAAAAATTAAATTTTATATAAAATTCTATTTTTAAATTAATATTTTATTTTAAAAATAAATTAAATCTGCCGTTGTTGGTCCCAAATTCGAATGAAAAAAATGAGAAAAATTATATATTTTAAAAAATATATATTAAAGATATTTAAAAAAATTTAACATAGGGTCTAAATCTTGAGACGGCATGTCTCTGCTTCTTGTTTTGCCAAGACTCTCATCATCTGAGCATTGCACCTCATGATAACTTAAAATGTTTTGAAATTAAGAAATGTGAATATTTTTAAACTTAGAGAGTGCCAAATAAGAAATCTTCATAAAGGAAAAAGAGGATAAAAAGAGTCCTCAAAAAGATGACAGGACCATAATAGAGAAAATTCTCCATTACTAAAACTAAAATGAACTAATTAAAACAACCGTTGTACCGGTGGAGAAAATCAAATAACACAAGGAACTAAAACTAAAAGGATATAACTAGATCTAGAGGAAATTCCTCTGTTACTAGTTTGAATTTTTGTTCCCAGAGTAGCTAGTTTAAACACTGCTCTTGAAGTCCATAAACAGTCTTCAAATTAGTCATGATTTTTCATGAGATGGCAAAGATGCAATGCTACGTTCATAATCCTGCTGATTCGTTACTCTATCTTATATATAGACAGATGATCGAAGTCTTGGCAGATATGATAATAAAAATTTCTTTCTTAACCAAAACAAGAAGAAACTAATTAAAAAATATTTTTTTGTCGATTTGTAAATTAAATGAAGCAGCAAGAGATCAAGAGGAGACGTCGAGCCTCGGTTCAAAGCAGAAGCCAACGTAGAATTGGGACTCGAACGGCAACTGCTCAGTGTAGGGGCAATGGCACTGGCTCGACCATTTCGACACCTTCTGCTTCATGTCCAAGGTCAGTAGCGCCGGCCATATCAAGGATTGCATGAACAGGAAGTCGCCGGAGCTGCAGCAGATGAAATTCTCTACCTTCTTGTACATGGAGATCTTATACTCGAGTTGTTCGACAGGTTAATCAATTCAGCGCAGGCAAGAGGGTATGGCGTAGGAATCGATTCTTGAATCAGAGACTGAATTAATGCTAGAAGGCGGCTTGATGAGGTCGAACGCCATGAAGCGGGGGGGTCAGATTAAGTAGTAGAGCACGCCGTCGCATATGACGGCGGTGTCGCTGCCCATCCAGAAGCCGAGGTCTTGGGCGAAGGGAGTGGCCCACGATTTCGTCGTCGATTGGTAGATGTGAACGGATAACTGTCATTTCTAGGAGTTCCCTCTTCCCTGGCAGTTGGGTGCGGGTGCACTTGGCGGCGACCACGGTGTAGCCGCGCGCGCAGCGGTCGAACGACAAGGCGAGCGCGTTGAAGTCAGGGGAAGAGCCGCCGACCAATAAGCGGTTCCCGTCATTGGGGTTCATCAAGCAGAACAGGCCGCAGGAGGAGGACGTGCTCCAGATGCTCTTTTCTAAGCGGGGGGAAGTCGAAGGTGTACCACCGGAGGAAGCTAAGGGGTAGTCGTCATAGCAGGAGATGAAGAACAACGGCTTCTGTGGCGCCATCACCGCCCACGACAACGGGGAACCACCTCGTACCACCGTTTGCACACGATGCTCAATTTGATGATCGATGTTGGCGATGGGCAACAAGGAGAGAACCTTCTGCAGGAGTTCGTCCGGTAGAATGGCGTCCCACGACACCAATGCTCCCTTGTCTTCCTCCTCCTCCTCGCCGTCACAATCTCTAGGCATCGTCCTGATCTTCTTATCCAGGAAAAGAATGTTGATTGTGTATATGATATATTGGTGATATGGATTGTATATGATACCTTTGTGGTATAATTTTGATATATTTTTATGTAAATAAAGTATAAATTAGAAAAATAGAGGTATGCTGTTGAAATTGTAAATAAAGTATAAATTAGAAAAATAAAGGTATGCTGTTGAAAATTTTAAAATAGTAATGATGGAATTAATGATCGAACTCATATTCAGTCGTTAAATTTAACTATCGAATGTGACTTTGATCGCTAATTTTGCAACAGAATATGAATTTGGTCATTAATTTTTTAGAGATTGAATCCATATTTGGTCGCTAAATTAGCGATCGAATATAGATTCAGTCGCTAAATCAAATTACGACGGAAATATTTTTGATCTTTTCAATCATTAAACTCGATTAGTTATCAAAATTTTGATCGCTAAATGTGGATATTTTTTGTAGTGAACAATATTGAATTTTAAAAATCATCGCCGTAAAGATATTGAATTTTAAAAATTATTGTTATAGTAGTGGTGATATTTAAGTTGTGGTGATAATTTTTAAAAATCAACACTAAAGTAATTTTATTAAGTTTCTTTTTATTAATAAAATCATTTTTCATTATTTATTTTATTTTATTTTATTTTATAATTGGATATTAAAAAGTAAAAAATATTTTTAATTTTTTAGTAATCTTCTTTTATATTTTTACTTTTTATTAAAATTTTAAAATAAATAAGTAAATAAATTTAGAAGATTATCTATTGAAGTTTTAATTAAAATTTAATTTAATTTAAAAAGAAAGAGATAAGAATAAAGAGAAAAAATATTGTTGATAGAGAGGTAAAATGAGAGTGAAATGTACATTTTTTAAGTATTTTGAAATTTCATACGCGTCCATTGAAAATTTGATAAAATAGAAATAATCGACAAACTATAAATAGATATGTAGTTACTAAAATAGCAATGTCAGAAATAGTTGAGATCGACGAGAATTTTAGTAGTAAAAAAGAATAATAATCATACAATTACTTCTAATTCAAAAAGCTATTTAAGATTTAAAGAAATTATCTTAATTAATCTTGCCTTGAGTTTTAAACTCTTAAATAATAATATTTTCTTTTCTCTATCAAATTTCTGTCTTCCATACATTTATTAGTTCTTTACAAATAAATTGGCACTTTCTAATTTAATTTCTATGTTGCAATTATTAAATTTTATTTCTGCATAAGAAAAGAAAATAATATTAGAAAATATCTTATATTAATCTTTCCTTTTTTTCTCTATATTAATTATATATTAATATTTTTTATTTATTAAAATGTATAAAAGAGAATTATTTCTTCTTCTTTTTCCTAGCAACTTTAGGGTTTTTTTTTTTTCACCAAGTTCTCATCTTCCTCATGGACGGCGAGGTTACAGATATCAGGGCGATGTCTAGAGATAATGACGGCGAGGAGGAGAAAGAAAATAAGGGCACATTGCTGTATGACAGCGAGGAGGAGGAAGAAGATAAGGGCACATTGCGGTCGTGGAACGACATTCTACCGGACGAACTCCTGCAGAAGGTGCTCTCCTTATTGCCCATCGCCAACATCATCAAATTGGGCATCGTGTGCAAACGGTGGTACGAGGTGGTGTACTCCCGGCCATCGTTGTGGACGATGATGGCGCCGGAGAAGCCATGGTTCTTCCTGTGCTGCTTTAACGACTGCCCCTTACCGGGCCGCGTGTACGAACCCTCCCTCCTCCAGTGGCACAACTTTGGCTTCCCCGGCTTAGAAAAGAGCGTCTGGCGCGCATCCTCCTCCTACGGCCTGGTCTGCTTGATGAACTGCAAGGACAAGAGCCGCTTATTGGTCTGCAACCCCATCACGAGAGACTGGAAGTGGCTTCCTCCAGTCCCCGGCGGCTCTTCCCGTGACTACAATGCGCTCGCCTTGTCGTTCGACCGCCGCACGCGCGGCTACACCGTGGTCTTCGCCAAGTGCGACAGAGCCCATATGCCGAGCAACTACCACCGATGGCACTTCTCCGTCCGCGTCTACGAATCGACGACGCAATCGTGGGCCACGCCCTTTGCCGGAGACCTCGGCTGGTGGGAGGGCGGCGACGAGGGCGTCGTATGCGACGGCGTGCTCTACTACTTGATCCACCAGATGCGGGAGCAACGCCCCCACTTGGTGGCGTTCGATCTCGCCAAGCCGCAGTACTCAACCATGCAGTCTCTGATTCGAGAAGCGATTCCTGCGCCGTGCCCCCCTCATACCTTTGCTCGATTGATCAACCTATCGGACAAATTGATCATGGTCAGCGCGAGAGTGTGGGGCCTCGGGCTGATCAGCCGGTTGACGATTTGGGAACTGGAGGAGGATAAGACATGGCGGGAGGTGTCTCGAATGCCGATCCAGATGTGCAAGAGCTTTTGCGCAGCCAGAGACAATTTCATCTGCTGCGGAGCCGGCGACCTCGTCTTCATGCAGTGCTTAGAGCGGCCGACGCTGCTGCTGATGTTCGACATGAGCCAGAAGGTCTGGAAAGCGGAGTGCTACGCCTACAACAGACACTTCCAGACCAAATTCTTCGGCGGCTTCTGCTTCGAACCGAGGCTCGACGTCACCGTTTGATCTCTGCTTCGAAACAACAAGCATTGCCCAGAAAGCTCTAATGGAGAATAGAATATTCTCCCATGTTCATCATCTTTTTAAATTTTTCATGTTTATTTTGATGTTATTACTTTGTGGATTTTCTATTGTAAGATTGATTTAATTGAGAGCATGAGTGTCATTATAATTATCCATAATTTTCTATTAAACTACAAATCTATTATTTCATAAACCCCTTATCAAGTATATTTCATAAATCAAATGTTTTCTATTAAACTACAAATCTATTATTCCAATAATCATAATTTTCTCCGATTAAAAGTATATGGAAATGAAATAGCAATACTTCTATATATCATTTTTCTTAAATTTCACTTGGTTTTGATACCAATTGAAGGGAACGAAGATATAATATTTGAGATGGAAAAAGAATATAATAATTTGGAAGGGAAACATGATTAAGAAAGAAATTTAACTTTTTCTTTTATTATATTATATGCTAATCAAATACATTCATTAGATAATTTAATATAATCATCATGATAATTAATTAGTCATACATAATTCTATGATATAGATTTGAATATAGATTCGATCGCTAAATCAAATTACAACAAAAATATTTATGATATTTTTGATCACTAAACTCGATTAGCAATTGAAATTTCTATCACTAAATGTAGATATTTTTGTAGTAAGCAATGTTGGATTTTAAAAATCATCGTCCCAACAATGTTAACTTTTAAAAATTATTGCTATAGTAGTAGTGTTGGTATTTAAGTTGTGGTGATGATTTTTAAAAATCAACACTAAAATAATTTTTTATTTTATTTAGTTTATTTTTATTAATAAAATCAGCTTTCCTTATTATATTAATTTTATTTTATTTTTTTATAATTGGATATTCAAAATAAAAAATATTTTTAATTTTTTATTAATCTTCTTTTATATTTTTATTAAAATTTTAAAATAAATAAATAAATAAATTTAGAAGATTATTTATTGAAGTTTTAATTAAAATTTAATTTAATTTAAAAAGAAAGAGACAAGAATAAAGAGAAAAAGTATTGTTGATAGAGAGATAAAATGAGAGTGAAATGTACATCTTTTGAGTATTTTGAAATTTCATATGCCACAGACTATAAATGGATATGTAGTTACTAAAATAGAAATGCCAGAAATAGTTGAAACTATAATTTTAGTAGTGAAAAAAGAATAATAATCATACAATTACTTCTAATTCAAAAAGTTCTTTAAGATTTAACGAAATTATCTTAATTAATCTTGCTTTGAGTTTTAAACTCTTAGATAATGGTATTTTCTTTTCTCTATCAGATTTCTCTCTTGGAAATAACTCTAATTGTTTATCTTCATCGTCTATTTCCTCAGTTTCCTCTTTCATATATTTATTATAGTTCTTTGGAAATAAATTGACACTTTCTAATTTAATTTCTATGTTGCAATTATTAAATTTTATTTCTACATAATAAAAGAAAATAATATTAGAAAATATCGTATGTTAATCTTTTCTATTTTCTCTAAATTAATTATATATATATATATATATTAATATTTTTATTTATTAAAATGTATAAAAGAGAATTATGTCTTCTTCTTTTTGCCCAACAACTTTAGGGTTTTGTTTCACCAGGTTCTTGAGTACAATCTCATCTTCCTTATGGACCACTAGGTTACAGATATCAGGATGATGCCTAGAAATAATGACGGCAAGGAGGAGGAAGAAGATAAGGGCACATTGCCTAGAGATATGAATTGTATCATGG
>JAOBBC010124359.1:0-10440 GCA_025388495.1 Curcuma longa | reverse complement strand
TTGTATACTTGGTTGACTCTTGATTGTTGCATTATGTGTGACATGTCATTCATATGGCTCATTGCATTTCATGAGATTCATGTTAGTTGTTTATTACCTGTAGAGATATTATTGATCACTTATTGATTTCTGGTATGTATTTGTACTCTTGCTACTTATCCTGCACTGTCTTTCCTTATTATCCACTGAGTATTTTTGTACTCACTAGTCAGACTCTGGGATTTTTTTTGTCTTCCCAGATATCAGGTAGAAGCTTACAAATGAGGTCAGAGATCTGCCAGTCATGCCATCTCACAACGAGGATTTTATGTGTGTGTGTGTGGATGTAGTGGATTGTATGGATGTAGTTCTATATGTGTAGTTGTTTACTTTATGCAGTTTCAGATTTCTGATTCGTATTGATATTTTTGAAACGCTAGTATGTTTCTTATCCGTGATTCTATCGTTGTAATCCTTTACGTTTTCGCATATGTAACTTCAGATTTTCGAGTTTATTCGATAATAATAGTGTAGATTTAGAATTTCATTATTATGCATGTGTAGGATGTGTTAGTGGCCGTGTGGGTCACCTTTCTTTTGTTTAGTCGTATATAAATTCATATTTTGTAGTATGGATAGGCTGTGTGGGCCTTTGTATATACTTGTATTCAAGGAATTGTCATGGATACTGGAGAGATGCTGTCGAAATTTTTTGGATGACTATGTCTCGGATCGTGACAAGTTTACCATCTGCTTTCTGTACTCTCCCGGTGCAAGAGGTCAACCGAATCGGTACATACGCATCCGTGAAAGAACTCTGGAAAAAATTTCCCTAGAGTTGCACGAAGGGACTTCAGAGGCCAAACTCGCCAAAAGGGACCTTCTCCGGAACCAACTGACCAACTTCCAGATGGAAGAAGGCTTAATGATAGCGCATCTACACTGAAAGATAAAAGGTTTGATAACTGAATTGATGAATCTCAGGGAAAAGGTAAGTAACCGAGATTTGCTGAGGTACGAGCTTAATTCGTTCCCGAGAAATTCTGAATGGTCGTCTTTTGTTGATTCTTTCTTTATTGCTAAATATCTCGAGACAATTTCGCTCGAGAATTTATTTTCAACATTTGTACTTCACAAATTAAGAATTGTAGGAAGTCGAAAGCTGAACGGTGTAGCCCTGAACGCGATAACAAGGAAACCAGAACCGACATCCTCGGATGATGAAGGAGGAGGAGAAAAAGGATATCTGGTAAGAAAATTTAAAAAATTTGTTAAATCTAATCAGTTTTCAAAATTTTAAGGAAAGAAGAGATCTCCATAAAGGAGGACAGTAAAATACTACAATTGTGACGAAGATGGTCACATAAAGGAAAACTGCCCCAAATTGAAGAATAAGAAGAAAGGCTCCAAGCCAAAGAAGAAAAAGGTCTTGAAAGCAACTTGGGACAAGACGTCTTTGGACGAGTCAGAAATTGAGGACTATGCTGGATTTGTTCTGATAACAAGTCATCAAGAGGAAGACGAAAAAGAGAGTTCATCAGAAATGAGCATCGACGAAGGGGGAGAATCATCTAATGAAAGCAGTAGCGACGAGGAACCACTAAGAAACAGCTACGACGAAATGGTAAGTGAGGTATATAAACTACCTCCCGACAAATTATTTTTCACTTTAAAATCGATGTTTAATAGTTTATGTAGAAACAAAAGAAAAGTGCTAAAATTGAAAAAGGAATTAGCTATATCATGTCCACTAAGCATGCTTGGCAGTTTAAAAATTAAAAATGAAAATTTAGATAATTTAGTCTCTAAGTTAGAATCTGATATTACATGCTTACGATAGAAAAAGAATTCTTATTCTCAAGGGTTAAATTGGTATGTGAAAAACCATAAAAGTCAATTTAAGAAAATTCTTAGAAATTATGTACCCCTAAATTTTTAATTAACCCGATAGATAAAAACATATTTTGGATTCCTAAATTTGTCTTAAATTGATTTTTTTTGCAGATATTGACTAACATTTTGTATGTGCCATTTTTTTTATAAATTCAATACAACTGACCTTTATCTTAAGAAAAGTGTGTTACGATTTTCCTTCAATGAATATATATGTTAGCTATACACTTGAAATCTTTCAAAATTTTTGGAACATTTTTTTGAATTTTCATGATTTTTTATTAAAAATTCAAATTTTAAATTTTAAAAATAGAAAAGTAATCTATTTTCTCAAGCCAAATTTTTTTGGACCCAGATATAGTCAAAAGAATTTAGTATAATATTTTATCAAAATTTTTATTTATGGACTTAGCGCAAGAATTTAAAGTTGAAAATTTTTGTACAATCTCTATTCTCGACCTCTACAAAAGTTTTCAGATTTTTCTAAATTTTTTTTTAATTTTCTATGAATTTAATAATGAAATCTTATTTTTAATTTTCAAAATTTCATAACAAAACATTTTGACGGGATCCAATTTTTTTTAGATCAATACATCATATGTTGATATTGTCAAAAAAATTTCTAAATTTTTTAAAGCAATTTTGAATTTTAAAAATTAAATTTATTCCTTAATCTATTAATTTTTAATTTTCTTTTACACAGAAAAATCAATTAACCTTGAAAATTTTTGTACTATTCTCAAAAATTTTTACTCAACTTTCACAAAAACTTTTAAATTTTTTTGTTAATGAAATTATTTTTTTGAATATTTTAAAGTAAAAATGTCATTTTAAATTTAAAAAATCCTTGGCAACGTTAATTTTTGAAAACCAAATTTTGTTTGTGATCTGCTATGTATTAATTGAACACTTTTTAAATTTTTTTGACTTTCTGTTGCACTTACACAAATTTTTTCTTTCCTAATTTTATATATCCCGTATTTGCTGTGATTAAAGGGGGAGAGTAAGCTGAGGTTCAGGGGGAGGTTATAGTTCTAATATGAAACATTTTTTTCATGCTTAACCTGTTTATTTAGTCCTATTTGTTTTCCTTATTTTTTGATATAACCCTAACTAAACTTGGATTGATGTACATCAAAAAGAGAGAAATTGTTGGTGCCCCGGTTAGTTTTGATGTGATTAACCAGGTTAAGTTAGGTCTTGTGTTGTTCTAATCCCTCTGCTAAGTGTGCAGGAACTTAGGTATAGAGGAAGTAGAGCGTAAAATATAGCGAATGAGAAGGGTTGCACGGGGAAGTGAGCCAACAGGCTCAGTGCAATCCGAGGGACGCGGAAGCTACGGAAGAGTACGTCGGTGGAGCGAGAAGGAAGCACGCTCGAGAGGCGAAAGATCGGAGTCGGGCTCGGGTGAGCTTAACTTCGATTGGTCGAAAATCACACAACCGATAATTCTATAAAAAGTCAACAAAAGTCAAATAATTGACTTTTGACCGTTGTCTTTGACCAGAGTAGAAGACTTATGCCCTGTTTACTTGGGAGGGCGGAAAGTAAATCAGTGGAAAACTTTCCTCAGTATGTATCCATCCATTGTTTACTTTTATAACTTTTTAAGAAAGGATGGAAATTTTATCCATCAGCGGATCATTTTCTCCCCAAAATCTGTCACCCCGAAATCGGGCGGAACGCGACGGACGGACGAAAAATAAAAATAAAAATTCTCTCCGCCTTTCGCGAGAGTGCACCCACCCAATTCTCCTCTTCTTCTCCTCTGCCGCCGGCGCACCTGATTCTTCTCCTCCTCTGCCGCAGGCGCACCCGATTCTTCTCTTCTTCTCCTTTGCCACCGGCGCACCCGATTCTTCTCCTCCTCACCCGATTCTTCTCCTCCTCTACCGTCGGCGCACCCGATTCTTCTTCTCTTCTGCCGCCGACGTGCCACACAAGGTGTGGAGCAGGGCATCCCCGACGTGGCTCTGCTCCGCGACCGCGGAGAGTCCGAAGTCGGAGACCTTGAGGTCGCCATTCTCGTCGACGAGTAGGTTCTCTGGCTTCAAGTCGCAGTGGAAGACGAGCTGCTGGAAGCATCGACGGGCGACGTCCTCGCGGAGCCGACCCTTGGAGACGCGGGAGAAAAGCTTCCCGCCACGGACGTACTCCATGACGAAGTAGATCTCGGTCGGTGCTGCGCGGGTGCTGAGCTCCAGCACCCATCGATGGTGGCGGCGGCGAGGTCCCTGTGGAATGCGAGTCCTCCGTTTACTCTGCGCGGGTGCAGAGATTTCCTTTCTCCTCCCTAGGGATTTATTTTCCCTAGGGATTCCTTTCTTTTCTTCATCCGTTGTATGAAGTAAACATACCATTAGACTTGGACCTTTTGGACGTGACTTTAAAAAAAAAGAAAAGAAAATATTTATCTTTTATCATATAAAAGATAAATACTTAATTTTTTTAAAGATAATTTTCTTTATCTTTTATTAAACATAAAGTTTATCATTATTTAATTAATGACTATGATCAAAGCCTATATCCGGTCAATGGTTAGGATCGCATCAACGGATCAACGGCCAAGAGAAAGTTCATCTACGATCAACGATCCAGATCTATTCCCCTGGGCTATAAATAAGACTTAGAGTTTTAGAAGATATATCATGAATTTACTTTGTAATTTTCTCTCTAAGTCTCTGTTCTATAACTATAAAGGCTTCTCCGCCTAAAGGAGTTCTGATTGAGCGTTAACTACCTTGAAAGCAATGATTCAGTTGCAACCAAGTTTCTTTTTTAAAAGACGAGTGATATTCTTCTTAACCGTCTATTCACCCTCCTCTAACTGGTTCAACCCAATCCTACAAGTGGTATCAAAGCGAGTTCGTAGCAGAAGGACTAACCGCCAATTGCATCACCGTCAACCAAAATGGTCGGACCCATCATCTACCCGCCAAAATTTAAGGGGGAGTTCGCCGAATGGAAGTGCAAGATGGAGGTATTCTTCACTATAGAATTCAAATTGTTTATAATAATGCAGTCTGGTTTTGTAGCTCCCGAAGAAAAGGATTTAACCAAATGGAGCAAGAAGGACCAATCTGATTTTGTGGCGAATGGAAAAGCAGTTTACCATCAACTTTCTGTACTCTCCCGGTGTAAGAGGTCAACCGAATCGGTACATACGCATCCGCGAAAGAACTCTGAGAAAAATTCCTAAAGTTGCACTAAGGGACTTCGGAGGCCAAACTCGCCAAAAGGGACATTCTCCTAAACCAACTAACAAACCTCCAGATGGAAGAAGGTTAAACAGTAGCGCATCTACACTCGAAGATAAAAGGTTTGATAACTGAATTGATGAATCTCAGGGAAAAGGTAAGTAACCGAGATTCACTGAGGTACACACTTAATTCATTCCCGAGAAATTCCGATTGGTCATCTTTTGTTGATTATTTCTTTATTGCTATAGATCTCGAGATAATTTCGCTCGAGAATTTATTTTCAACATTTGAACTTCATGAATTAAGAATTGCAGGAAGTCAAAAGGTGAACGATGTAGCCTTGAACGCGAAAACAACAAAACAGAACCGGCATCCTCGGATGATGAAGGTGTTGGGTTGCAAGGGTGCAAAAATAGTCCCACATCTAAAACACTTGGAAAAGATCATGAGATTAAAAGGATGGAAGATATCTCCATTGGTATGAGGCCTTTTGGGTAGAGCCCAAGAATAAAACCATGAGGGCTTAGGCCCAAAGTGGACAATATCATACCATTGTAGAGATATTTTGATTCCATCGGTTCTAACAAGTGGTATTAGAGCGAGGCCACTCTTCAGCGGACTAACCACTGAAAGAGCTATGATCCAGATCTAACCATGTGGGTTGAACCTTAAACAAAGGAAGTGGGTGCTCCCGTGTTTGAATCAAGAGGACCAGACACCAGGCAGAAATTCCTAATTGCGGCTGGGCAGGAAGTCCTAGAAGGTCGGGTGGATCGTGGGGCAGAAAGTCTTGGTGGATCGAGGATTCGGACATCAAACGGAGGCTTTTCGTTTGAGGGGGGTTTGTGGTCCTTTATTTGAGGGGTAATTGTTGGGTTGCAAGGGTATAAACATAGTCCTACATCTAAAATACGTGGAAAAGATCATGGGTTTAAAAGGATGTAAGATATCTCCATTGGTATGAGACCTTTTGGGTAGAGTCCAAGAATAAAACCATGAGGGCTTAGGTCCAAAGTGGATAATATCATACCATTGTAGAAATATTTTGATTTCATTGGTTCTAATAAAAGGAGGAGGAGAAAAAGGATGTCTGGTAAGAAAATTTAAAAAATTTATTAAATCTAATCAGTTTTCAAAATTTCAGGGAAAGAAGAGATCTCCATAAAGGAGGACAGTAAAATACTACAATTGTGACGAAGATAGTCACATAAAGGAAAAGTGCCCCAAATTAAAGAATAAGAAGAAGGGCTCCCAGCCAAAGAAGAAAAAGGTCTTGAAAGCAACTTGGGACGAGACATTTTCGGACGAGTCAGAAATTGAGGAGTATGCTGGATTTGTTCTAATAGCAAGTCATCAAGAGGAAAACGAAAAAGAGAGTTCATCAGAAATGAGCATCGACGAAGGGGGAGAATCATGTAATGAAAGCAGTAGCGACGAGGAACCACTAAGCAACAACTACGACGAAATGGTAAGTGAGGTATATAAACTACCTCCCGACAAATTATTTTTCACTTTAAAATCGCTGTTTAATAGTTTACGTAGAAACAGAAGAAAAGTGCTAAAATTGAAAAAGGAATTAGCTATATCATGTCCACTAAGCATGCTTGACAGTTTAAAAATTAAAAATGAAAATTTAGATAATTTAGTCTCTAAGTTAGAATCTGATATTACATGCTTACGACAGAAAAAGAATTCTTATTCTCAAGGGTTAAATTGGTATGTGAAAAATCATAAGGGTCAACTTAGGAAAATTCTCAGAAATTATGTACCCCTAAATTTTTAATTAACCCAGTAGATAGGAACATATTTTGGATTTCTAAATCTGTCTTAAATTGATTTTTTTGCAGATATTGACTAACATTTTGTATGTGCCAATTTTTTTATAAATTCAATACAACTGACCTTTATCTTAAGAAAGTGTGTTACGATTTTTCTTCAATGCATATATATATTAGCTATACACTTGAAAACTTTCAAAATTTTGTGAATATTTTTTTGAATTTTCATGATTTTTCATTCAAAATTCAAATTTTAAATTTTAAAAATGGAAAAGTAATTTATTTTCTCAAGTCCAACTTTTCTGGACCCAGATATAGTCAAAAGAATTCAGTATAATATTTTATCAAAATTTTCAAACTATTTTCAAATTCTTTTTATTTATTCTTCAAAAATTCCTCTCTGTGAGTATTTATTTTATTTTGGACTTAGCGAATGAATTTAAAGTTAAATTTTTTTGTACAATCTCTATTCTCGACCTCTACAAAAGTTTTCAGATTTTTCTAATAGTTTTTTAATTTTCTATGAATTTTATAATGAAATTTTATTTTTAATTTTCAAAATTTGATAACAAAACATTTTGACCAGATCTGATTTTTTCAGATCTATACATCATATGTTGACTTTGTCAAAAAAAATTTCAGTCAATTTTGAATTTTAAAAATTAAATTTTTATATTCCTTAATCTGCCAATTTTTAATTTTTTTTACACAGAAAAATCAATTAACCCTGAAAATTTTTGTTCTATTCTCAAATTTTTTTACTCAACTTTCACAAAAACTTTCAAAATTTTTTGTTAATGAAATTATTTTTTTGAATTTTTTAAAATAAAAATGTCATTTTAAATTTGAAAAATCCTTGCCAATGTTAATTTTTGAAAACTAAATTTTGTTTGTGATCTACTGTGTATTAATTGAACACTTTTCAAAAATTTTTGACTTTCTGTTGCACTTATACAATTTTTTTCTTCCCTAATTTTATATACCCCGTAGTTGCTGGGATCAAAGGGGGAGACTAAGTTGAGCTTCAGGAGGAGGTTATAGTTCTAATATGAAATATTTTTTTCATGTTTAACCTATTTATTTAGTTCTATTTTTTTCCTTATTTTTTGATATAACCCTAACTAAACCTGGATTGATACACATCAAAAAGGGAGAGATTGTTGGTGTCCCGATTAGTTTTGATGTGATCAACTAGGTTAAGTTAGGTCCTGTGTTGTTCTAATCCCTCTACTAAGTGTGCAGGAACTTAGGTATAGAGGAAGTAGAGCGTAAAATGTAGCGGACGAGAAGGATTATGCGAGGAAGTGAGCCAACGGGCTTGGTGCAATCCGAGGGACGCAGAAGCTACGGAAGAGTACGCCGGTGGAGCGAGTAGGATGTGCGCGACGTCCGAGCAACGAGAAGCCGAGAGGAAGCATATATGCTCGAGGGGCGAAAGACCAGAGTCGGATTCGGGTGAGCCTAACTCCTATTGGCCAGAAATCACACAGCCGACAATTCTAAAAAGAGTCAACAAAAGTTAAATAATTGACTTTTGACCGTCGACTTTGACCAGAGTAGAAGACTTAGACTTGGACCTTTTGGATGTGACTTTTAAAAAAAAAAAGAAGATAAGATAATATTTAACTTTTATAAAAGATAAATACTTAATTTTTATTAAGGATAATTCTCTTTATCTTTTATTAAACATAAAGTTTTCCTTATTTAATTATCGACTACGATCAAAGCCTATATCCGATCAATGGCCAAGAGAAAATTCATCTACGATCAATGATTCAAATATATTCTCCTAGGCTATAAATAAGACTTAGATTTTTAGAAGATATATCATGAATTTACTTTGTAATTTTCTCTCTAAGTGTTTGTACTATAACTGTATAAAGGCTTCTCCTAAAGGAGTTCTGATTGAGCATTAACTGCCTTGGAAGCAATGATTCAGTTGCAACTAAGTTTCTATTTTAAAAGATGAGTGCTATTCTTCTTAACCGTCTATTCACCCTCCTCTAACCAGTCCATCTCGATCCTACAAGTGGTATTAGAGCGAGTTTATCGCAGAAGGACTAACCGTCAACTTCATCACTGTCAACCAAAATGGTCCGACCCGTCATCTACCCGCCAAAATTTTAAGGGGAGTTCGCCGAATGGAAGTGCAAGATGGAGGTATTCTTCACTATAGAATTCAAATTATTTATAATAATGCAGTATGGTTTTGCAGCTCCCGAAGAAAAGGATTTAACCAAATGGAGCAAGAAGGACCAATCTGATTTTGTGGTCAATGGAAAAGCAGTTTACCATCTATTTTCTGTACTCTCCCGGTGCAAGAGGTCAACCAAATCGGTACATACGCATCCGCGAAAGAACTCTGAAAAAAATTCTTAGAGTTGCACGAAGGGTCTTCAGAGGCCAAACACCCCAAAAGGGACCTTCTTCGGAACCAACTGACTAACCTCTAGATGGAAGAAGGCGAAACGGTAGCCCATCTACACTCGAAGATAAAAGGTTTGATAACTGAATTGATGAATCTCAGGGAAAAGGCAAGTAACCGAGATTCGCTGAGGTACACGCTTAATTCATTCCCGAGAAATTTTGATTGGTCATCTTTTGTTGATTCTTTCTTTATTGCTAAAGATCTCGAGACAATTTCGCTCGAGAATTTATTTTCAACATTTGAACTTCACGAATTAAGAATTGTAGGAAGTCGAAAGGCGAATGGTATGGCCCTGAACGCGAAAACAACGAAACCAGAACTGGCATCCTTGGATGATGTAGGAGGAGGAGAAAAAGGATATCTGGTAAGAAAATTTAAAAAATTTGTTAAATCTAATCAATTTTCAAAATTTCAGGAAAAGAAGAGATCTCCATAAAGGAGGACAGTAAAATACTACAATTGTGACGAAGATGGTCACATAAAGAAAAACTGCCCCAAATTGAAGAACAACAAGAAGGGCTCCCAGCCAAAGAAGAAAAAGGTCTTGAAAGCAACTTGGGGCGAGACGTCTTCCGACAAGTCAGAAATTGAGGAGTACACTAGATTTATTCTGATAGCAAGTCATCAAGAGGAAGACGAAAAAGAAAATTCATCAGAAATGAGCTACATCGACGAAGGTGGAGTATCATCTGATGAAAGTAGTAGCGACGAGAAACAACTAAGCAACAACTACGATGAAATGGTAAGTGAGATATATAAACTACTTCCCGACAAATTTTTTTTCTTTAAAATCGTTGTTTAATAGTTTATGTAGAAACAGAAGAAAAGTGCTAAAATTGAAAAAGGAATTAGCTATATTGTAACGACCGCCCTTCTGTCTCTCTCTAAAAGCGGGGTTACTTACTATACTTTACGTGATTACTTGCATTGCTACTCTATTTAGCAATAAATAAAAAAAATTTCTAACTTGAACAGGATCTTCTCTAACATGCTCAGTATTATCTATACTAAACATGTTTAACATCTTGACTAACATATCGTGCAAGTGAATCAAGGCATTTATCTCTATCTCTAAGACTTAATGCTGACACACTATGATACTTATGAAATAAGAATTCTAACAAAATCCTTAATATCTAAAACATGGAACCACATGCATGTA
>JAOBBC010124260.1:0-10441 GCA_025388495.1 Curcuma longa | reverse complement strand
TCCTCCTGACCAAGTCCATTTCATCTGCAACTTGGTCCTCCTGACCCAAGTCCAGATCTTGCCTGGTGCACGTTGACTCTGCCAAGTCTTCTTGCCTAGCCACACTAGGACTTAACCTGTTCTCTGTAAACTTATTTCAACCTTGTTAGTCAAATCACATACTTAACTTGATCCTAGTTCCATAATCAAAACCTAGGTTTGACCTGCTAGTGTTTCCTGCACTAACACAAATAACTTATATTTTTCAAAACATAAATTTTTTAAATTAAAATTTTAAAAAATTTCCAAGTATTTTTTTCAAAGAAATTTTTTGGAATTAGTTTTTTACAAAGATCTGCTCTAAATAAGATCTTTTCAAGAATGATATCTCCTTAACTAGACACTCCCTTAGAATATCCTTGTTGACCATAAAGAATTTCTACTTATGTATCTTAGAATTCTAGAAGTAGTATTAATCTAGAGGTTCTATGTCTAAATGTTGATCAACTAATTTTCAAACATATATAGACTTTTGAAACTTTATAGTATAAGTACACCCATCATCAAACATGAATTTTAAGTAAATATCAAAATTTTTAAAAATAATTTAGAAAAATAGTTTTATAGATTTTTAAAATATTTTTAAAACTTTTAATTTAATGGTCCTTATCATTTCACTCATTCTAAGTGTCTAAGTACATAGCATACATGGATTGTCTTATGGGGTTTATGAGATTTTTTAAATTAATTTTATCTTTATTAATTTAATTTAAGTTCTAAGGAATGTTTGGCCTTATGTTAGATTCAAGCTTTCAAGTTTAACTGTTAGTTAGTTAAGTCCACATTTCAAAAATTGACTTCTAGGTCGTGGCGAGGCAAGGGTCTTCTTGGTTATCAGAATGACGATCACTTTCTTAGATAAAGTCTTTTTAAAAAAATATGTACTTAACCTACTTCTTGAAAAATTTTAATCTAACTAGTCTAAAATATGACAAGGTAGCTTCAATCAGTTCTATTTAGCTAAGCAGATCAAGTAAGGTACTCTAACCCCACTTAACTACTTAGACCAAGCTTCTCTAATGTATTATTATTTTGGTACTATGTTGGGCAAGTGTCAAGCAAGCATATGTATTGAACTAACCATTCTAAATTAAACAACAAATAAACATGTATGATATGACATTAATGTGCATAAATAAATAATTAAGTATATGCATGTACATCATAAAAATGCATGAGTCAATCAATAATGTATCAAATTCTTGATTTGATATATTTTGTGCGAACTGACGAATATATCAACTCATTTAGACACATTTTAGATTTTATTAAATTTTTTATTTGTTTGAGTACTATTGTATTAATTAATTTCATAATTATATATATTTTATTATAATTAAGTTTATGGATATTAATTTTTTACTTGTGTTTGATATTGTGTTATTTAAATTATTAATTTATTTTTATAATTTATTAAATTTTTAACAAATGTGCATTTTTTTATTTTAGATTTGAATTAATTTATGTTCTATAATTAAATAGAACTTGATGATAATTAATTTTATTATTTAAATTTAAATTTTTAAAATTTAATTTTAACTTGTCAAAATTGATAGATTTATTTTTTAAAATTTTATTATTTAATTTTAAAACATTCAAACTTATTTTTAATTTGTAAGATTATTTATTGTTTGATAATTGAAAGGTACTCGATTATAATTAATTTTATTATTTAAATTCATATTTATAGTATTTAAATTTAAATTATTATTTTTAAGATTTGAAAGTTTATTGTATGATTTTTTTAAGATTTAATTTTAAATTTTTAATAGTTAAATTATTAAGTTTTGAATTTATCTTATTGGGTTTTGAATTTCTCATTTGAGTTAATCAAATTATTTTTAAGATTATATTGATTATTTAATTCTAAATTATTTAAATTAATTAAGTTTAAATTATTAGATTTATCTTGATAATTATTTATATTAATTTTATCTTAATTGGTTGAATTATTAATTAATTTCATTAATTAAATTTGAACTTTTTAAATTAGAGTTATCTTGTTTGAATGAGTCAAAGATTTAATCTAAATTTTTATTAATTTAGTTTATATCTAAATTAATTTTATTATCAAAATTAATTAAATTTGAATTAAATTTTTTAAATTTAACTTAGTTAAATTATTATTTATTTTAAATTTATTAATTAAATTATTCATTATTAAATTTTTTTAGTTTGAATTTTTGAAATAATTATTAATTAAATTTATTATCAAAATTATTTAAAAATTTCAAATTAATATTATTGTTAATTAAATTTAATCTAGAATTTTTTAATTTATCTAGATTTAAATTTGTTAAATTAATATTTTTTATTAATTAAATTATTTATTAAATCTGAATTTTTTTAAAATTACTAATTAAAAATTTCAAATTAATTAATTTTCAGTTATCAGAATTATTAATTGAATTTTTTTAGATTAATATTACTTGAATTATTCAAATTTGAAAAAAATACTAAATTTAATGCAAAGAAAACTTAATTTATCATGCATAAGAGTATTTTCGTAATTAAACATACTGACATTATTCGCAACCTCTAATTCTATGGATTTTTCCTCTGTCTTCTCTTCTCTAGGCCTTTGCACATGATGTTCTCTTTGCTTCTCAGGCTTCTAGTATTGATTGCTCCTTAGTCGTCGGTGGTGTCGTTTGAATTTTACAAATAAGACACTGATTTTTATAGTGCTCTCTCTCCTACACTTGAAATAGATTATGTATAATTTAAAATAAAATTTTAAATTGTTACCTTGCTCCTCCATCTTTGCCTCCTTGCTCCCATGGTGGTTAGTCCTATCAAGAACCAATTGGCTCTAATAGCAATTATAAGACCAGTGCGTATGAAAGAGAGGTGAATCTTGATCATTTTTTTCGTGCTTGTTTCGTCGTGTTCATTCTTTTTATCAAAGTGTTAGTAGCAGCAGAATAATAAATAAGAACTAAACAAGATGACACGCGGATTTACTTGATTCCCAATCCTCCATGGTTAGTACATCCAAGGCCTAAGTATCGGAGGCACTTGCCCACTTGATTTTCTTCTTTCTGAAACTTTTCAGATGTGGAGAAATCGCTTATAGGTTTTAATACAAAACAAATATAAGAATAACACATGTACTATATTAATACGAATAAACTCTTTGTCGATTTAGAAGTCCTGAGCTCCACGCACCCTTCTTGGAGCTTCCTCAGATGTAGAGCTTTGTGTTGTAGCTTTTCTTTCAAGCACAGAAGATGAGTAGTAATAGGACTATTGATTTCCAAGTGATGCTCATCGAGGCCTTATATATCTGATTCCGAGCGCCTGGATTCCCTTCCAGCTGCTCCAATTCGATTCGATCTGTAACCTCTAGACTTTATCCTCGTCAAGACTCAGCGTGGTCTAGGCGCTTGGAACCAAATATGGGCACATGGACCATCTGAGCGCCTGAAACCATATCGAGGCACCAGAAGCAGGTTCGACTCGGTCACCTTGAGTTAACTTCGACTCCCTCTGAGCTTGGTTTGGCTACGTCTATTTGCTTTTTTAGTCTTGCTTCCAAATCTAGGTTCCTACAAGACACTCATAAAACAAATAACCAAGCAACCTAAGCCTTAACTATAGTCTGTCTGACCTACTAAGCTTACCTAAGTCTTACTCTATAAGTCTAACCTACTAGGCTTCTCCACCTAAGATTACTTCCCTAGGATTTTCTTTTGCCAAGCATCCGGTCACCCTTAATCTGTTTGGCCTTACCCTTGCCTAGCCTCCAATTATGACTAATCACTCGGTAGACTTTCCATCCGCCAAACATCCGATCCTTAAGACTTCCAGTTAGAACTAGTCATTCGGTAGACTTCTCACCGTCAAGCATCCAGTCACCCTTAACCTACTTAGACTTCTACTTAGTCTCGATCACTCGACCCCAAGGACTTTCCTTTTGATGTTTGATCCTCATTAACCTATCGACTTGCTAAACATCTGGTCTAGTAACCCGTCTAGACTTCTTCGCCTGGTGTCCCTGATCTTGCTAAGACTTCTTTGCTTAACCTCTAGTTAGGACTTGTCTTGCCTAGCCTAGCCTCCAGTTAGGACTTTTATTTTATCTAACCTTCAGTTAGGACTTTCCTTGCTAGTCATCTGGTTAACTTTGACCTGACTAGACTTCACTCACATTCAAACATTAGATTCTATTTGGATCAAACCTTTGTCAAACTGACCAGACCTAGGTATATTATTAAATATCAAAATCCTAGAGATAGACAGAACTAATGCATGCGCATGTTGTGGATATAAGAGTTCTTCTATTGGTAGAAATACTTATTTGGTAGGAGTTTATATTTATATATGGTGCTTATAAATATGATATGAGATTCCTCTTGAAATATGTTTAGATCATGATTTGTTATTGTAGTTTAGCATAAAATGTTTGTAAATATGATCAGAACTCTTTTGAGTCATTAGGAGGACTAGTTGGAAATTTATATGTACAGATCATATTTTATGTAATTTCTATACTACACATCCACATCTTGATCTACATCAGTAATGACATTAGTATAGTAATTATTATAGGCTTGTTACAGTCATATTCTAGTAACTTAGACCTCGTTAGTCCTATATCAATGGAGTAATGGACTAGATTATTTTCCAAGGATATTTTATACCCATAAAGTTCGACATTATTGTTGACATCAACTAAGGTTTAATCGTATGTCGTATACAAATAACATATAACCCAAGTAGAAGATTGTTGGAATATTTTATCTCTATTTGGTGGGCTTGCACGTAATTTATGACATATGAATATGTGTCATTAAAAGAACTAAACCAGTTAAGTGATCTAACATATGTTTATTAAGGGTTTATGTTATTGGATATGAGGGAAAACCGTTAACCTGCACTATTATCATTAATGGGTCGATAATGAATGTGCTCATATACATAGGACATGGCCTCCATTAGATTAGAGATTCTGATAGATCTCTTCACTCCCCCTTGGTGGAGAGACTATGGCAACGTCAATCTAATTCCTCTGGAAGACCATCCCCTTCTTCTTTTTCCTCTTCCACAGGATTTTTTTGGATTCTTAAATGACACATAAAGACGATGATTTTTTTGTTGCAATTAGGTTCATCGTCTTAATTATGCATTTATTTTCTCCTATATAGGGGTGCCAAAATGGACCCAACCCGCCAACCCGACCTAACCCAACTTGAAAACAATTAGGTTAGGGTTGACGGTTTTCGAATTCAGGTCGGGTTCGGGTTGGGGATTTTAGATTGGATTAAATTCAGGTTGGGTCGAGTTGGAGTTGACCCGGATTGACCCAGATTTAGGATTTAGGGGATTTTTTAGTTAAATCAAATTTTATTTTAAAAATTAAGATGTTTTATGTAATATTAGTATGACAATAATAAAATATTGATATAAAAATAAAAAATTATTAAAAAATAATAAAAAAAGTTTTTCTGGGTTCTTCGAGTTTTTCGTTTGGTCGGGTTATATGGGTTCATGTTCGAGTTTAGGATTTCGGGTTGAATTCAGATTTAGGTCTAATTCAAATTGTAATTTTTAATAATATTTTATTTCAATCCAACCCAAACTCATCCGAATTGACACCCCTACTGCTATAGATATTGATGATACTATATCTTTATTGTTTTATTGTCCTTTATACAAGTTCATACATGTTTTAGAATTCATGTGATTTAGGAAAACTTAATTCCCAACAAATGCATCATACTTCTGCTTTAAGTTTTAATTTCATCTATTTTTAAGTCCTTTAAGTTTTAATTTCATCTATTTTTTAAGTCAAGCAAGAATATGTTAGATAATTATCAAATATAATTAGCCTTAAAAAACAAAAGGAAAAAATAAAAGTAAAACTAAAGTAACTTCATGTCATTGAAGTTATTAATCGACGGTAACTCATCTTTAAAATAATAATTATTATTAATTTTATAATGAATGTGAATAATAATAATAATTGATTTGTGATAAACACATAAAATAAAGGAATTATATAAGTATATTGATCCTCTCTCTGCTTATAAATAGAAAATATAATAATGATCTATCACAAATAATATATGTAAAACAATTGTATTACAATAACTTTTTTATTAAGCTCAAGTATATAAACATATAGATTTAAAGATCCATTTCATAATGTAAATGTAATGAATATATTTATTACATTTAAATCAAATATCCAAGGAGTTTGTTATCATAAACCAAGATCGTACCTTGATGAGCAAAATTGCATATAGTGTTGTAATGTTTATATTTTGTTGATAACAATTTACACAACTGCTCAAATTAATCCTTGTTTAGAAACACCTTGGCGTTGGTCGATTCATCAAACTTCTTCGTTATAGCTGTTTGGAATACCCTGAAGTATGATCGAGTTTATTACAATGAGAACATCGTGGATGCAAATTGGAGTTTTGATCTTCAATAGGTCGACTAACATTTCTTTTGTTATAAATGAGTGTTGTCATAGATCTATCAATTATAGAAATTTCATGAGAGTCTTTTTAACCCCAAGTGTGACTTAACGCCTACTTATTTCAGGTTGCACTTCTTCAAAAGGCTTCACTAATTGTGGGAAGAGGTCTTCAACTTAGAATTTGTCTAGGAACCTCATCAAGTTCCTTGTTGAGACAAGCCAAAAACTCATACAAACATTCTTTTTCTAGGCGTATCTTAAACTTTATCTTATCTTCTAAATCACCCAATTTGCCTCATAATGTATATATAATTCTTACCAAATAGAGATAGTAAATTACTTAAATAACATATTTCCTTCTATGTACCATAAACACCAACATCCTACCATAGTATGTCTATGAATGACATGTTAGTGTGTGCACCTATGTGTCAAGATACTCTTATGTATTTGTGGATAATTATTTCATAAAGACAAGTATTTATTGTTAATTATTTACTTTTCTATACGTATGTGATTAATAATAAAGTCTCACAGATTAATGGTTATATTAATCTGCAAACAGTACTTGATCGGATAAATATCTAAAGGGGGCATAGATATCCAGATCAACGTCGAGTATAACTAAGTCAAGATAGACCGAGGGATGGATATCCAAGTTGTACTTAGGGGTACCTTAAGTTTAAAGGTACACTGGACATGACCCGCTTGAGAGGAGATCACATATTAAGCATCATTAGTTATTCCTCTTATGAACGAGTGTAACTGATCTTTTGACTTGAGACCTTCATTTATTCTATGTGTGGAGCTATGTACTTTAATGTCGTTAAAAGTAGTCTTTAATTGGATTATGATTCATGCGGTTGTTGGGTATATAACAAAATGTAGAGAGAATAATGTTGAGTCAATATAGGATTTATCGCTCTTTTGGATTAGAGAGTTAACATCCTAACTGCTTGATAGAGATATTAGTGACTCGAAATCCATAGCCATGGGGGAATTGTTTATCATTCAAGAGGATTCTATTATATATTGGAAATCAAGTAAAATAATTAATTAGTGATAATACATATAGTGCACTGAATTAATTGGGATGTAGTCTAGATGAAGAGATTGAATTACACAGTAATCAGTTCATAGTGGTTTATAATTTATAATAAATATTTTATCACATTGGATGACTAAAAAATGTTGTTAGATGGTTATCTTAGTTTGTGTATGGATTTACACTGCCTTCGTGTAGAGGGTCGCACGCATAGCACATAGACATGAATAATATCTATAATTGATTATTTTAGTGGATACTAAAATTAATCAATTTATTATTTCTGAATAAAAATTAATTAGATTATTAATTAGTTCTAAAATATTAGAAGCTAGAATGGATCAAGATCAAATATGATTTTATTTGATCCAAAGAAGAGATAATTTGAATAGCCACAATCATGATGATTCTTGCAGAATTAATACTCTTCATCTTTTTGGAGAATTATTGAAGTCCAAAAACTCTTTATCTTCCATGTATTAATGGAAACTCTTTATCTTCCTTTTATTAATGGAGGCTCTTCATCTTCCTTGCATTAATGGAGGCTCTTCATCTTTCTCTTGGAGGCTATAAATAGCCACTCTTGAAAGAGAAGAAGAAGAAGGATATAGAGCTCTCTCTCCACTTCCCTTTCTTCCATCGAAAGAGATCCATAGTGCTTCCAAAAGGTTTTGTCAATCCAAGAGGCTAGCACCTAGAGGATCATGTTTAGTTCGTGATCTAGTGCGTGTGGATACCGCTAGAGGAGTCACACTTAGGGCTCTAACTTGTTTGTGATATCGTTCACGATCATCAAAAAGTATGAGGTGTTGGGATCGTCCCGATGCAATGCGCGTGTTTACACGTTTCGTAAATATGTGCAGCGAAAATATACAGATAATTAAAACTAATTACTATCACAACATACGCATGCATAGCAGGTAATAACATGTACAAGGCATGATAGGAAATTAAAATTTTACAAAATAAAATTATTCTAAGTACACAATTAAAATTTGCAGAATAAAATTATACTAAACGTGTACCTCGCGATGACGATGTTGAACCGTGTTGACATCAATCGAGCGGTCCTCATTGGAGTCCCACCTCTACTGGTGATCCACGCGTCCTCATTGGAGTCCCGCCTCTACTGGTGATCCACGCTAAGCTCCCGTCTGGACGGCTTTGGAAGCCACGAGTCGCGTCATCGTCTTCGGTACTAGCCACTGATCGATGACGTTCGAATCGAGAGAAATCTTGTTCCAAAACTACACAACAACTTTTGTCACGATCGTTCTGAGATTTTCTAACTATCATCGAGAATTGTATTCACAGTGTAGTTTTCGATGGTCAACCTTTGACCGCCGATAATGGACAAAACGATCGGAAACCTTTATCCGATCACGATCGACCAATTCTTTGAAAATTGCTATTTACAAGATCAGACAATCTATTTTCACGGTCCGCCATCCACGGGAGAACTCATCAGCCATCATCCAAAGTCGGCTTGCACTTCTTTCTCCCTGGTGGCTGGCTACAGACGCGTGCTCAAAGTAACCTTCTTCCTCTTCGGCAGGGTGATCCGGCTGCACAAAGTTCTCGGTTCTTCCTCCAATTCCACAGACGGTGCTAGGGTTCTTGATTGCGGTCGATACCGCAAAGGAAGAAGCACTGCCAACGGTGCTTGTGCTCCGGATGAAGAAGGAAGACTTGGCTCCTCTGTTATTTGCGATCGGAGCAGCGGCGGCATTGCGGCAACAGCAAACAGAGACGCCGTTCGTGAGGAGGAAGAAAAGCAGACTAGGGTTTACACCTTCCCGTCGCTTCTCCGGCGTCTTGGCGAGCGGAGAAGTGGGGCCAACGGCGGCGCGTCGCCTGAAAGAAGAAGATCTCAGAATCGCCGGTGCCGCACTCCCTTCCTTGCTGCGACCGCCGGAAGCCCACGGCGGGGACCACGATGCTGTGACCGCCGGAAGCTCTGCACGACGGCTGCCGGAAGCTCTGGGCGGCGACAGCGATTCATCGAAGACGATGAACAGGAGCAACCACGGAAAAAATCGCAACCGAGCTTTTAAAGAAGCTACAGTGCCCTAATTTTTTGGTTTGGCTGAACCGGCGCATGTTGCCTGAACCGGATCACTTGAAACCCTCTACTGTAGCGAACCAGATTCGTCTTTGGTTCACTTGGTTCACTAACCAAACGAACTCTGATTTGATCCAAACAAGTTTGATTCACTTTGTCTTCACAAGACGAAGATCCTGATCTCCTCTGTTCTGCCAAAACCTCTTCCATCATGAACCAAACTAAGTTGGTTCAATTCGGTTCAAAATTGAATCATTTGGTTCACTAACCAAACGACCTCCGATTTGAACGAAATCAATTTCGTTCATTTCGTCTTCGTAAGACGAGTTCCATCGTATTGTCCTTTGTCCAATCCAATCAGAATTTATTTCTCTTATTTTGAGAATCCAATTCTCAAACTTGTTTTAAGTCCTTCAAAGAACTTGTAGTGTGTGAGACCCAATAGGTTCCCAGCTATGTTGGTCGTTCGTAATTAACCATTAATTACGGAACGATCATGAGTGACACCTAGTAGTACATCATGATCCCTAATTGATCAAAAAATTAATGATTGATTCCAAAATATCTTCTAAACCCTTCAGCAGCTACATTGAAACGTGCCTCGTTCCTTTCACCATCTTATACTCATTTGGTTCAGGACATGGTCTATGTGTTGGTCCCCACTAGGCTGACTACGTCACACCTAGCTCAAGCTTCTTTCTTATCTTGTGGATTCAAATTACTTGTACATGTGTCCAAGAGTACCACACACTTAACATGTAATGTTTTGGCTAAAGACTTTTAGTAACAATCCTGACAAGCGGCCGCAAGGTATGCATCTCATTTTTCAAGGAGCGATGAATCCTCTATGGGCTATTCAAACACCTTC
>JAOBBC010123955.1:0-10449 GCA_025388495.1 Curcuma longa | reverse complement strand
AATTAATCCATGCCATTTCAAGGATAGATATCAAAAGTCTAACAATATTTCTACTAACATACAAATACTTCAATTTTCAGTAATTCTAGTTCTAACCTATTTAAGTGTTGTCTACTTATCTGTCAATTGGTGGCAGGGGAAGAGACTCAACGCTCAAAAGGGGTTGATGAATTCAATAATAATAGTAAATTAAAAGAGAATCACGAGCGCCATGGCAATTATCTAGATAGGCAAAAAATGAAATCACCCTAGATAGTACAATTAAGAATTAATGGAAAACAAATAAGGCAGAGGAAAAATTCCTTTATGAGATTAAACGAGCGAAGAATTAACAATTTATATTTCAATCAATCGGCCAAACATATAATCTTAAGTGACACGAAAAAATTGATCAAGAAATCTAGGGGAGATATTCCTAATATTAGATGGGTTGTCAAATGAGGTTTAGAACGACACCTTAGGAAAAAGAAGGAAGGAGGTGCGATGGAGGTACCGCTGCGGGGAAAGGTGATTATGTGCTCTGTTGCCAAAGAAAGGAGATTAGGCGCCGCTACAGGGAAAGGAGATGGGTAGGCATCGGGGATGCGCGAGCGAGTTTGGGTGAGAGGAGCAGCGGAGGCGAGCATGAGGAATGAGCAGAGAATCACAGATCACACGGTGGGTTAGAAATCGATACCAACTTTGATTGGTTAATCCGATCAGTTCATCGATTGTTGGCTAGTATGATGGTTCTAATGATGATTCTACACGTATTCGTGTGTACCTTACAGGTGGATTTAAAAAATCCCGCGAATTAACTTGGGTTACAAGTGTGGTTTTGACTGTATTGTCCACATCTTTTGGTGTTACTGGTTATTCCTTACCTCAGGACCAAATTGGTTATTGGGCAGTCAAAATTGTGACAGGCGTACCTGAAGCTATTCCTGAAATAGGATCGCCTTTGGTAGAGTTATTATGTAGAAGTGCTAATATGGGTCAATCTACTTTAACTCGTTTTTATAGTTTACACACTTTTGTATTGCCTCTTTTTACTGCTTTATTTATTTATGCTAATGCATTTTTCAATAATACATAAGCAAGGAAAAAATATAGTTATGATTTTTTACTTTTTCTTGCGTTGTTTTTTCTTTTTACTTTCAGATCTCACAAAATCCTTTTGAAGAGGTTTTTTTTATTTTGTTTGCTTGGATTGACACAAGATTTGTCTTTTCTTCATTTTTTTCTTACTTTTTTAATTTTATTAAAATAGAATCTTTGACACTTTTATTTTGACTAATTTTTTTAATAACTAGAATAAAAAAAATGAGAATGATAAGACATCCGAGAATAAACGATTAATCTCTATCAATAGGCCTGCTAAAGACCCAAACCATAGAGTACTTAGCACAGTGCTACGGAAAGATATGTTTTTATATCTCGCATTGAAAATCCTCCTTTCCTATGGATTGTAATACATATGTGTATATGGTCAGATGTTATAGTTCAAGATCATTTGTATTTATTTTATACAGAATTCCAAATTAAATAATGCTAAAATAGATATGTACAATTAATTAATAGATGAGATTTTCATCTAATCCCCTGTTCCTAAACATTACTGATAACACTTTTTTATACATTAGGTTTCAGATGTATATAATTCTTATATTTATATTTATGATATGTACAAGATTTTCTTATATGAAATCAAAAGGAAGAGGAGAAATGATAAGAAAATTGTATATAGATGGAGGAAAAAAATGAAGATATGGAAAACAAGACAGATATTTTGTAGAATGAGACTGCCCAACAATTTGAAAAAAAAGGGATGTAGCGCAGCTTGGTAGCACGTTTGTTTAGGGTATAAAATGTCACGGGTTCAAATCTTGTCATCCCTACCTATTACTTCTTCTATGGACAGTAACGAGGATTAATTGAGAACAATTCAAATTGTACATAATTTTCTATTTTTTATACTATATATGTAAGCAAGATGCATTGGGATAGATTTCTTTACAATACAGTTGTATCCCCTACCATAAGCATAAGAAAGTGCTCTTAGTTTAGTTCGATAGAACGTGGGTCTCCAAAACCCGATGTCATGGGTTCAAATCCTACAAAGCGTGAGTCAGCTTATTTGATGTCGAATCACAATAAAATATTTGAACAAAAAAATAAAAAAGTTTGGAGGTCAATAAAAAAGAAATAAATATTACTCAATAAAAGATCTAACTGATCACCGCGTCTGTATTGTAAATATGCGGTTACGAATAATCCTGCTAAAGTAATAGGAATTAGACCTAAGACGATTCCAAATAGAAAAACTTCAATCATTTCGGTTTGTTTAAGGGGATAAAAAAATAGGTAAGATACATTTAAAAATATTAATCTGAATTATCAATGAATCTCAATGACCAAGAATTGACAATTGATGTGTAAATGAACCATAGAATACCAAGAATCTCATAGAAATATTTGTTTTTATCAATTTTTCATTCAATTTATTTCAAATAAGTCGTATCTTGTTTAAACCAATGAATAGAGCTGGGGTTATAGAAAACCGAAATAACTAGTTATAGTAAGCATGAAAGAGTCAAATAAGTCGTATCTTGTTTTAAAGGAGCTAGCTCAATGAGATCTTAGGTATATTTTTGTTGATTTAAGAACAAACCATGATCTCGAAAGAACTTTGAGCCCCAAAAAATATATGAGATGCTAAAGATCTTTCATTTTAAATGTACTATGCAACATATTTTGAAACTTACTGATTAACCCATTGTCATTACCAGTGATGATAATATCATCAACATAGACTAGAGAAAGACCATACTAGTGGTTGTCATGTGAAAGAAAAGTGATGAATAATATTGAATTTGTGTGGAAGAGTAGGTGAAAAGAGTGTTGCAAAAGTTCTCAAAACTAGGCTTTAGGTGCCTATTTCAATCCATATAAAGAGCGTCTTAACTTGCAAACTTCATTAGAAGTTGTCATTGACATGCCGAGTGGAAGTTTCATGTAAATCTCTTCCTTAAGATCCCCATTCAAGAAGATATTTTTTACATCCATTTAATGGAAAGCCAAGATTTAGAGGATGCAATAGCAAAAATAGTTCTTATTGTGGTCTTCTTTGCAACTAATGCGAATGTTTCTTCATAGTTGAGGACATATTCTTGTTTATTGCCAATAGCAACTGATATTTCGAGTATCTTAAGGCCTGATGTGGCAATAGAGGAGTCAATAATCAATTCAACCTAGCATGTCACGACCCGAAAGATAGCCGTCCGAAAAATTTTGACAACATCTCCTCAGTATCCATGACAATTCCCTGAATACAAACATATACAAAGGCCCACACGGCCTATTCATACTACAAAATATAGATTTATACAACTACACAAAAGTAAAGGTGACCCACACGGCCACTTACACATCCTACACATGCATAACAAATGAAATTCTAAATCTATACCACTACTATCGAATAAACTCGAAAAGTAATGAAAATCTGAAGTTGCATAAATGAAAACATAATAAGCACAACTATGAAATCACGAATAAAAAAACATACTATAATTTCAAAAACACCGATACGAAATCAGAAATCCGATAGTGCAGAAAGTAAACAAGCTACATACATAGTACTATAAACATACTACAAATACATCCACACACACAGAGAAAATATCTTCGACTGTGAGATGGTATGTTTGGCAGGATCTCCTCGGCATCAACTGTAAGCTCCTACCTGATATCTGGGAAGACAGAAAAATCCCAGAGTCCAAATAGTGAGTACAAAAATACTTAGTGGATAATAAGGAAAGACAGTGTAGGACAATTAGCAAGAGAACAGATACATACCAAAAATCAATATGTGATCAATAATATATCTGCAGATAATAAACAACTAACATGGATCTCATGTAATGCACCATATGAATGACATGTCACACATAATGCAACAATCAAGAATCAACAAAGTATATAACCAAAATGCAGTATACGTGTGGTCCAATACATATATATCCTACACATGATACACATATGCATGATGCAACTGTCTATACTCGCTACAGCACTCATGTATATATATGAGTCTGAGGGTGTCCGATATCCAAATGGCTATAACTCCAGCCCTACAATAAAGTAGTCTGGTGACCCAATCAGTAGGTAGTCATATATAGCTACGTACATCCTATGACCGATATTTGTTCTCTAATACTCGTCCTTGAGTATCATCCATATACTCTCCGAGTACCACCCCTGGCCGGTGTCAAGGTCAGTACATCGATTGGCTGCGTACACTGCCATACAACCGCCATCACCATGGTGGAAATAGGGTATAATAACCACCTATATAGATAAAAGGCCAACTACCATCACGATAGACCCACAACATTGGGATTTACAATCGTCATCATGCATCATGATGAGATGCTTAAATCACAGTAATCGACATCTACCATGCTAATCAACATGCGTAGGTATAAACCCTAATAATCATAGGTATCATAAGAAAAGAAATTATAACCTCTAATGATCATAGGTATCATAGGAACAAGAAATATAATCATAAAGATCAAAGAACTGATAAAATAGAATTGATAATCAAAGTCCAATGGTATCAAGGACAAGCATGAAAGAAACATGAGTAGCATCAAAAGTATCCAAGTAACAGAAAGGAATAGAATCAAGGTATCTAACTACTAAACCTAGAAAAGAATCATACAATGGAAAGAATACATGCTGTATTGACCAAATAGAGTAATTATCCACCTGATATATCGTAATCCAAAATAATAGAACCACCAGAAATATATCCTCGTATAATATCAAACTTCACGGATCATTTAGGATCCTGCAAATACAACGACAATATCTCTAAATGCCAAGATATAACCAAGAAATCCTAATCAAACCAAAGTTAGTTTAATTCTATTCAATTAACCTAACTTGGGTTAGACTAATCTAACCATTAGGTTGTTATTACCAGAGTTTAACTAAACAATTAATTAGTTGTATTAATTAAAGTAATTAGTACAACTAACCTCCTGTTTAATCAAACTCAAGCAAATCAACATTTGATTAATAAACCCCCTTAGCTTAATCTCATTCAAGTAACCTAACTCAGATTAGACTAATCTAACCGTTAGGTTGTTATTAACTGGGCTGAAATTAATCAATTAATTAGTTGTATTAATTAAATTAATCAATACAACCAATCTCCTATTTAATTATCCCAATTTAATCGATTAACCTAACCCGAGTTAATCCCAGTTGGTTAGATCCAAACTAAGGTTAACAACCACCTAGTTGATTTTAAATTAATAACCAAACTAATTGGTCTTAAATCTTTGACAGTTAATCAAAACAAAAACCTAATAATATCCATGGCAAAACAAGATCAGATCTAAACTAATCAACATTAATCTAAATTTTTAAGATCCATGAATAGGTCACACCTCACATGAAACCCTCTGATCAAACCGATTCATAAAAACCATGAACAACACATGATCAAATTTCAAACCAATTCACAGTAAACAGAATAGGACCAACCCCTTAACCTTAACCACAGATCAAATCCCAAATAAACATAATAAACCTAACCGGATGTAAACCTTACCTCGAAATGGATCCATGCTCCTTGCTCCTTTGATTCCCTAATATGGAACCTGATCAATTCAAGAATCCATGCCTTTTCAATCAAACAGTACTAATTCCATGTATAAGCTAAATGATCCGAGACAAGGAATTAATAGCATCGGCAAATTCCAACTCATCCGATCAAGATTAGCATCTTGAAATCCTACAATGTGTACCTTTGATGGAATCAATTGCCTTTGCCCTAGATCCTTGGTTCCGAAACCCTAGCCGAGCTTTTGACCAATCCATGCCGCCGGCCAAAACCAAGATCTACACTAATTCGATTGAAATCAAGAAACGAAGGGAAATCTAAGAATTCGTTCCACATTAAGCTAGAAATCCAAGGAAAACCCTAAGCAATCCCTTTGAAATCACTCCCTTACCGATCACCGCCGATCAGAGTCGATCATCTCCTCCACCACCTCGTCGTCGATCACCCTTCAATCATGCCTAATGAGGAGTTCATGCCACCTCCGGCAAGATAGCCAACCTAGGGTTGTAGATCCTTGACTTCGGCAGCTTCCTCGTCGTCGGCTCCGGCTGCAAGCCCCCCCCCCCCCCAGGAGGAACGCGAAGAACAGAGGATTTAATTGCGGAAGAGGAGAAGAGTTACGACTTTAATCCGTTCTTATCGGATCTCGGCTTAATGGGTTTTGGCTTAACGGGTTTGATTGAATCCAATAAGCCTTTAGCCGATTAACCCTCAACCATTACCTATAATCCATTAATCCTTTAAATAATTAGGTTTAATTAATTAAGAGTTAGGTTAACAACTAATCATTAAGTTTTAATAGCCCTAAAATTTGGTTAAAGATTAATTTTAATTAGAGTTAATTTATTTACAAATTCACCCTAAAATTTTTGGTATTTTACATGGCAAGTCAATGGTTGGACCCCGTATGACTGGTCCTATCTCGGCCTCCATGTTACTTGGCCAGCTCGACCTCCCTACTGCTCAGCCATCTCGACCTCCATGTTACTTGGCCAGCTCTGCCTTCTTGCTGCTCAGCCATCTCGACCTCCATGTTACTTGGCCAACTCGGCCTCTCTGCTGCTCGGCCAGCTCGGCCTCCATGTTACTTGACCAACTCGGCCTCTCTACTACTTGGCCATCTCGGCCGCTATGTTACTGGGCTGGCTCAGCCTCCCTACTATTCGGCTATCCTGCCACCCGATTATTTTAGCCTCACAAAGACAGAACCGGCTTTTCCCTGTACTAGCCTATCTTACTCTGCCCTACCTCGACAGATCTGAGTTCTTTGTACCACTCTTCCATTGTCCTTATCCTTTCCCTACCTAAAGGCAGTTTAACGACGCTCAGCTACAAGACACTCACACATGTGAGCCACACCCTAAAACGGGGATGGTTATTAGGTTGCTAGGCTTCTACCTGCTCGAGTTTCTATTCTCAATAAAGGACAAGAATGGCTCGCACGCTCAAGTCGCCAGACGGTTGCTAGGCCCACAGGTTTTGTCTCTTAGATGCTAGCATATTTGTCTCCTCAGATGCCCCACCTTACCGCCATCTATCTCAGTGAGTATAAAAGCTTCCGGACAGGTATGAGAGAGCTCTCTGGAATCTTCTGCATTTTCAATCTTTACTGTTTCTTCTTCCTTTTCGTTCTCATACTGACTTGAGCATCCGAGTGGCCCCGCCGGGATCCCGACGGCCAACTAATCCTTTGGTTTAGTATCTCTCTTCTCCAGGTCCCTTCGATCGGCTGGGTTTGTCGCGATCTGAGTGGGCATAACCTTTGACTGGTGGCTTAACTGTCTTTGATATCTAGCCGGAACAAAAGGTTTAGTATCTAACCTTTGACTGGTGGTTTATTTTATTCCGGCTAGATACCGAAGACAGTCAAGCCATCAGTCAAAGGTTATGCCACTTAGATCGCGACGAACCCAGCCGATCGAAGGGACCTGAAGAAGAGAGATACTAAACCAAAGGATTAGCTGGCCGTCGGGATCCCAGCGGGGCCACTCTGACGCTCAAGTCAATACGAGAACGAAAAGGAAGAAGAAGCAGTAAAGCTTGAAAATGTAGAAGATTCCAGAGAGCTCTTTCATACTCGTCTGGAAGCTTTTATACTCACTGAGATAGATGGCGGTAAGGTGGGGCATCTGAGGAGAAAAATTCTGTGCATTTCTGACAAATGCGCAGACATGCTAGCATCTAGGAGACAAAACCTGCGGGCCTAACAACCGCCTGGCATCTTGGGCGTGCGAACCATTCTTGTCCTTTAGCTGAGAATAGAAACCTGAGCAGGTAGAAGCCTGACAGCCTAATAACCATTCTCCTTTTAGGGTATGGCTCGTATGTGTGAGCGTCTTGTAGCCGATCGTCGTGAAACTGCCTTTAGGTAGGGAAAGGATAAGGACAATGGCGGAGTGGCGCAAAGAGCTCAGATCTGTCGAGGTAGGGCTGAGCAAGATAAGCTAGTACTGGAAAAAGCCAGGTCTGTCTTTGTGAGGCTAAAATAACTGAGTGCCGGGATAGCCGAATATTAGGGAGGATGAGCCGACCCAGTAACATGGAGGCCGAGAAGGCCAAGTAGCAGAGAGGCCAATCTGGCCAAGTAACATGGAGGCCGAGCTGGCCGAGCAGCAGGGAGCCCGAGCTGGCTAAGTAACATGGAGGCCGAGATGGCCGAGCAGCAGGAAGGTCGAGCTAGCCAAGTAACATGAAGGCCGAGATGGCCAAGCAGTAGGGAGGTCGAGTTGGCCAAGTAACATGGAGGCCGAGACGGCCGAGATAGGACCAGTCATATGGGGTCCAACCGTTGACCATTGACCATAGACCATTGACTTGCTAGGTCGGATTGATTATTGACTCCTCTATTGCCACGTCAGGCCCTAAGAGACTCGTCGTATCAACAACCAATCGAGCTTTGTATTTTTCTAAAGACCCATTAGATTTGAGTTCCATAGATAGACCCACTTACTAACAATGAGCTTAACATTTGGAGGACAATAAATAATGCCCCAAGTATGGTTTTCTTCAAGTGCTTGAAGTTTTGCTGTTGCAATACTTACTCCATAGCCTGTTTATAACAAGTGGGAATGGAAATAGAAGACAAAGTAGTAGGCATAGCCATAGGAGTTGAAGAACCATACCTTTTAGAGGTTTGTGAGGTTTCGAGCTTCTTCGAAGAGGAGGTGGATCATTAGAAACAAAATCACATGCCGCAGGAAGATGTGGAGGAACCTCAGTGAAACCTGTAGGAGGATCAGATGCAAGAGGAGTGCATATGCAATAAACATAACGATGTTTAAACTTTAGAACTAATGTTGGTGACTCAAAAAATGGGTAAAATAGAAAGAGAGGGGAATTCTGAACTTCGTTGTGTGCTAAAGGATTGATTTTTAAAAAAATTGACATTCCTAGAGACACGAGTTCGATGGGAATGAGGATCATAGCAAAGAAATCTTTTTGGATTCCACAAGTATTTGTTCATTTGGGACCCATTTAGACTTCTTTGATTGCTAAATATTCTATCAACCTTTATCCTTTTGGACTTATTCTTTTGCATTTGCTGCACACTCGACAAATTTCATCACACAATGTTGGCCGAACTTAAATCACTTACTAAGTATCAAAGCCATCTAGTTGAATTCAACTACTTGAGTATGATTGCACAAACAATCTTCTCAATACTATTTGGTCTATTTTGAGCACTTGGGATATTGTTGCAATAACATTTTCAAGCACCAATAGAGTCACTAATATCACTATGTTCTGGCCTATGCAGAAAACAAATATTTAAACACTAGCACAAAGTAGTAATAAAGTTAAAAACCAACAATTCACAATTCCAATGAGAACTTGGTGTATTTTTAATTATTATAAAACTAGGCTGATCATAAATCACAACACTAATAAGAAAATTTATAATTTAAAAATATATTCTAGAACATTGCTTGACTAGGTTACCTAAAACTTCTTATGTAAAATACCGGAACTTTAAGATTTTATTTATAATATCCCTAATTTTAATGGGTTAATTGTACATAACCCTAATTGATTTAAAAAGGTTAAGGGGCTTGATTAATTAGGGATTTAGTTTTTGATGTAGGTTAATTAAAATCTAATCAAATAATCCCTAAAGCCCTATTAAAGAGATCAATTAGGCTGAGCCCAATTAGCCTAATTAAAGAAGCCTAATTAAGGCCTAATAAGCTTAAAGGGTTAATTGATTAAAGGTTATTGGATTCCTATCGATCCGTTAAGCCAAACCGCCCGTTAAGAAATCTGAAGACCGCGACTCCTCTCCCGATCATTTCCTCTGATCCATCGCCCCTCTCCTCTATTCTTCTTCGGTCGTGGCGGACGATGGCAAGGGCAAAGGCGGAGCTATTCTAAGGTCGCCGGCGAAGGAGGAGAACCGTCCAAGGGCAGTGCCAACTGCTAATAATGGCCGGTGATCCACGGAACAGTAGTTCGACGGGAAATAGAGAGGAATCGGCCGGAAGAAGTAGAAGGAGGTAAGATCGGCTTAGATCTTGGATTTCTAGGTTCTGTTCCTCGAGATTGCGTTGTGATGTCGAATTGATTTCAGATCTATGATCGGAAATCATAGCTTGATTTGGAATTTGGATTGATTCGGGAGCCTGGTTGTTTCGGCCGCGAGTGAAGAAGAAGAAAGAGAAGCCGGATTTCGTTTCAGATCCTTGATTTAAATCGGAGCTTGTTTCTTGGATTCGATCGTGAGGTTGTGATCGAGTCTTGATCGATCGGAGAAGAGGAAGAAGAGGGATCGGTTCGATCGGTAAGGTAAGCTGCATTGGATCCCTTGTAATTCTAGGGTTAGATCTTGGTGTAGAGATTCC
>JAOBBC010123756.1:0-19071 GCA_025388495.1 Curcuma longa | reverse complement strand
TCATTCCTTATGAGTTGTTTCAAATTATTCTTCCGAATACTGAAATGAAATCACAGAAGGAATAAATCACTCCCATTTCATTGCCATCCTACCCCCCTACAAGATTCACCAACAGACAAACTCATACAATTATGGAAGTAGTATCAGTCAAGTGGAAGAAACAAGCTGCAGTAGACAACGCTGTGGTATTACAATAACTTATTCAGATCATTTTCACAAACACAACCAGGAACCTCCGCGTTCATTTCAGGATCTGATGGCTGAAACATATTATTGCCTTTGTAAATGCCTGTTGCATCTCTGATAACAACCACCAAATGCTCCTTGCATTCAGAAGATCTCTCCGACCACTATTAGTACTGAGCACGCCAACTCAATTTGCTAACCAAAATTACCCTTCAGTATCATCATCTTCTCCTACCATGCGAATGATAGTACCCACTAGATGGATGTGGATGTTGTCGTGGCCGCAAGCCCATCCTCATTCCATCCCAATTACCTCGGACTGCAGTCCGGTTACCACTGCTGTTCCCAGTCTGCATCCAGTTCCCAGCTTGCAATGATGCTCCACTTAGTTCCTCTTCTTCTCTCTCATTATACTCCAAAATCCGCTTCTTCAGATGTTGTTTCTCTTCCAACTCAGCAGCTTCCTTTTGTTTTGTACTTTGCACGAGAGTGCAGTCATGGGGGATGTACATTTGCTTTGTTTGCTGCTTGTTGCCTCTTTTCATCAGCACTTTAACTCTCACCTTGTTTGGTCCTCCACCGCCACCATCTTCCTCTACAGTCTCTTCACCACTCTCCCCCTCAACAAACCTCGGGTCCTTAGAACCATCAAAAACATTCATCGGTATCATCATATTAATAGTAGGCCTAGCCCTTATGTCCAGCTTTCTTGATTCCAAGCTCTCCTGCATCAGAGTCTTCAACTCACGGTCGAAGTCCTCTTCTTCATTGGGATCCACCTTCACCAATTTCTGCCTGACGTGGACATTGTCTTCCTCATCAGATCCAACTGCACCATCATCTTCATCATCATCCTCATCACCATCTGACCCATCATCCGATTTGTCTTCATACATTGGTTCTTCCTCGTCTTCATGCCCATCGTGATAAATGCTACCATTGTCAGAGTAGCTATCGCTATCCCCTGCTGCATCATGAACCCTACCATTCGCTATTCCATTTGTCGTACCTTGTCCGTTGGCATTAATTGTTGAAATTGACTGAGATTGACCTATTTGAGACTCACCATCTGAGTGCTTCTCACTGTAGATCTTATCAGTTGACGAAGTTCGTTCATGTTCCTCAAGTTCAACAAGTGCAATATTAACTTCCTCGATTGTTGAGTACCTAGTCATATTAGGTCGTAATTCTGCAAACATGTCCTGCAATGATGTCCAGTAAGCAAGTCTAATTTCCTGAGTAGAAACAGACAAATCTCTATACATGATGACTCAAACCAGTAGTGAACTAACCTGAATGTCAAACTCAATGTCGAATGGTATTGGACCTTTGCTTAGAACATACTGTTGAAAATATATCAAGAATCTATCAAGCTTTCTCTTGGAAGAACCTCTATCAAAATAGTGACCACATGTCTGAAGAAGGGTAACTATCAATCTGATACGGAAACAATCTTCTGGTGGATCCAAAGTATCTTGCTGAAAGGAAAACATCAGTCAGTCTCATCTTCCAATGTTATCATTGATAATGAAATTGATATTGCAGCTTTCTCAAAATATTCCACTATTAGATCTAGCAAACCTAAGATGATACATCACCACCATATGTCACAATCACAAGAAAAACAAAGTAGGGAAATACATAATCCAATATTTTTTTTCAGGCAGCAGATTTATGCTTAGTCTGAAGTAAAATAAATAGCAATGCTGATTTCAGTAAGGACATCATGCTTTTTTGGATCCTAGAAGTAGCAATGCAGAATTACCACTTTACTCAAACATGGGCACTGTTAGCTAATAGCCAAGTTAATTCATTTGAACTGAAGTAACACAAATTGGATTTAAAAGATACATATAAACAACTTGTTTCAGCCTAAACTTCCCCAGATTAACGCAGATTGGAAAGAAGAGAGTGAGGCTGCACCAAGGGAGAAACAACAGATATAACTGCTGTACTACAAATGGTTATAATATCCTACCTAGAAAGTGTCAACTTGACCAGCACAGGTCAAACTGAGTTTTGGCAGGTCAAGACATTGCTTAACAAATTGAACAGTGGAATTGGTCAGGAAAATGTAGGCCATTGATCAAAAGTTGGAGACCCTTACCTATCCAGATAACTGTCAAATTACAATCACTAAGGGTCTGCTTGTTTCACGGAAAACATTACCTGTATAAAAAATTGATAGTGGATGAGGGAAGAAGGTGGAGGGCTCCCAGACATGTGGGCAAAAGAATAGTACTCATTTAAAGTGGAATTCACTTTCCCCTAAAATGACTACATTTTTTGTTAACTATGACAAAAATCCGACCAAAATTTTTCATTGCACCGAATATTAGAAAATAAAAAAAAATCCAAGTAAATATTTTCTATGAAACAAACAGACTGTTAGAGTAACATTTCATTTTATGTTGATCACATAATGATATCATGAATAAAATCACCAAACACTAATGCCAGATTCTTACTTCTGATGATCCGTAACCATAACAAATGATCAGGTAAAGTGTTTCAAACACTACGGAGGAATCAATGTGCTCATAATTGTATAGCTCCCCAAGCAATCGCATATGAGCAAGCCGCCTCTGCTGCATCTCATAATCATTCAATTCTAATCCCAATCTAATTTCCTCAAGTACCTACAATATGTTCAATTGGTATGTTAGCAACTTCTTAAGCATCAAACGAAGGAGTATTTGGATGCAACAAAAATAAAATACCAAAGATGATGGGTTTTCTGCATCTCTATAATAGACAACATACTCATTGCATACGTATTCATAAAACAACCTCAAGTTTATTGCATCTATATGATTCATTAATTGCAATAATTTACACCTACCCATTGATCCATTACATAAACTTACTACTATGAATTAAACAGCAATCAATGTGTTGACAAGCAACTTACAGAATTTTCAGAGGTGGATATTTTTTGCATAACGTAAAGCTGCCAATTCTGATTCTAAGCCATAACAAAAGAAGAGTCACATCAGGTCAAGTCGACCAATGTTAAAAAAATGCCCTAAACCCTATGATCCTGGATCTAGGACTTATTCGGTATATAACGCTAAATCGTAAAAAAGTGATATAGCCTTGTACACAATTCAATGGAGGAGATAAGAGCCATTTAGAAAAATCCAACTAATAAGACAAACATGCTATGTAAAGCATTGATCTTATCAAAACAATCACAAATTTCACTAAAAATGGCAAATGGACAGAAGACACCAATACACACACTTAAGAACACTTGTTCTGCACATGGCCCACATGATAAAGAGGTCAACTGCTAACTACTAACGCAATTATTCATGTAACTCTGATTCTAGGGCAAAATTTAAACTATTTGAGATCAACAACACAAAAATGTTCAAACCCTATGAGCATGGATTTCAAACGTATTTGGTATAATGCTAACTTATCAAATAATGATATATCCTAGAGCACAATTCAATGGAGGAGATAAGAGCCATATAAATGGCCCACCTAGTGGGGCAAACATGTGTTCTTGATAATGATGATAGCAATCTTAAAATGAATTCAAGGATTCAGTGGCTATATAAGACATTTGTACAGGAGGCAATAAGCTACACACTTAAGATCCAACTTCTAACTATTGATACAATTATTCATGTAACTCTGGTTCCAGTGCAAAATGTAAACTATTTATGATTAACACAATAATCAAGGATATAATACACAATTTGGCATAATTAAAAATTAATACACAACAATTTGTCATATGCACCAATGTCTATCCAAACCAAGGATAACATTTGGTAGAAACTCACTTTTTCTCTACACTGTTTCCTTTCAACTGTCAAAAACAAAAATGATGCAGCAGCAAAATCAAACTCCAAACTCACATATAGAATAGGAACACAATTGGCACAGTACCAGGGATTACATTCAAACAGAGAAATAAACAACACATGTTGAGATTAAACAAGAGAAATTTTTATTCAATTGAAAGGTAAAAATACACGTATGAATTGGACATGTTTTATAGACTCTAACCAAACCAAACTAGAAAATAATCAAATTGCAAAAAACTAAACCAAAGTTAAACTCCTACACAAACTATTCCATTTTCTAAATTAAAACTTACCAAAACTAATTAACACGCCTAAAATAAAACAATACATTTCCATCATCAAGGACTTCCTTAAAAGCTTATTTTTCTAAAGATAAGATCTTACTGAAATAAACTCTTTGAAAAATATAAAATATTTAATTGAAACACCTTGTTTACATTAGTAAGTTTCAAGGAGTAAACTCCGAGCACATTTTATACTAAATCTCAAGCAACACAACAATGGTGCACATTATTCGGTCAACAATCATATTATACTTTCTTCACACAGACAAGCGCATGTAGTGATCAAAAACATATTCATAATACAACAACAACTATTTCTAAAAGGAATTTAACATGATCTTGTTTTTTGTTAGTAGACACCTGTTATGCAAATATAGCACAAATCTTTAACTGGGTTCTGTAAGAATGCCCAGTTGCAGGTTTGGTTACATAATTCCAAGCAAATTACTCAAGTTAGTAGTTCTAAAAGAAGAATACAATGACTAGATGAGAACTATTTTAAGTATAAAGGCAAAATACTCAGCTATTGAATTTTAGTACAGATGCTACAATGGCCAAACAATAGTAGATAGAAGTGATGTCAATCAAAGAAGTGGCACATATGTCAATCTCCAAAGCCAATATCAACTAATAATTGCAGAAATATCATCTTCCAACTGATTCAACATATATGATCCAGATTGAACACCATAAAGAGTCCAGAAGCATGGGTTTCATAAGGAATAAATCACCAAAAAATGATATTCACCTAAAGCAGTTCGCCTCATCCCAGGTTTTTCTGATTGCATGGAACATAAAATCAGATTTTTAAAGAGGAGGGGAATGACAGTGGGCTTAATTTATAAAAATGTTGAAATGTGAATTTTTCTATAATTCAAAATACCAAGAAACAAAATTTAAAAATCTTTATTTTTTCCATAAATACCACAATTAGAGTATTCAAGCCCTTAAGAAATTGACCTCGTCTATAAGTGCAACAACAAATTCGTCATGGTAGCGACCAAGCCCTGCAGTGAGAACAGCAATAAGATGTACTTGACTATATTTCCCCTTGTGAACCTTCAAGAAGCACTTTAAGATGTATGGTTCACATTCAGACCAAGGTAGCTTGCGCAGCTGACGCAGAACATGCTCAACTGTCGACTTGTCAAGATCTGAGAAAATCAGTTTTCTGATATACTGCACAAGAAAAAGAACCTTCCTTAGTGCAGTTCATAGGAATGAACAGAAAAAGGTTCAACAAGTAAAAAATAGCAAACCTGATGTAATGGAGGACGGACTTTAGTAACTCGAGCAGAACGCTCAGGAGGCTTGCACAAGTAATAGGCATTTTCAACCAATGTACTATGACGGGGATCCAAATTTTTCACATTTTTCAATCGCATCAGAATCTCCAACATGTTTGCCATGCGTATGGTAGTTTCAGGTGATCGATACAAAAACCGACCACAAGTTTCAAGAAGATTGCAAGCAACATCAATGTTATGATGAGTGAAATCATCAAGACATGCCTGAATAATATTACAGTAAATTAAATTACAGAATTTTCAAATGAGTCCCACTTCCTAATAAATTGAGGTTACATTACAATGACTGATGAAGGAAAAGAAATCCAGGTATGCCAAGTCAAATCATGTTATCTGTTACCTATTCAACAATCAACATATATGACTCACAAAACATAGCACCTATTTAATAAAGGATTTGGTGAAAGAAAACAAGAAAAAAATCCAAATCTAATGCTATTCCTGCATATTTCAGGAAAAGTACAAAAATAACAAAAACAATATATAGGACATGTTTTCTTAGCATTATAAGTCTGTGCAGGGTTATTAAACTAAGTAATTCCAGCACATACTAAATAGTAGGAAAGGTCCTCGATTCCTACAAAAAAGTAGGATATTTAAGAACTTAATACAGATGCCAACCACCAACAGGCTCTTGGAATTTCATGTAAAGCTACGTATCTTTTAACTGACTCATCCTAACCTGGCACCTAATAAAACCCTTTTGGCCCCAAAATAACATTAGCGCAAACCAAATTAAACACCACACAGGAGTAGTCAGATAGAGTAGATTCAACATAATCTAACCTATCACATCATGGTGCAACATTTGCATCAAGTCTCTCAAATTGCAATCTCAAAAGAGGTTAATTATTTTATCCAGTATCCTCTTTCTATTCTCCCGATTAGACATCAGAATTCAAACTCCTCTATGACATCTCATCCTAGTCCATTGGATTAATATTGAATATTACTTAATCTCTCACAAGATACTTTTCCTCGTTTATGTCACAGTAGCTTCTAAAACCTTACTTATCTCGTTTACTCTACAATGCTTCATTATTCAACATTCCATTTATAGAAAACTTCTATGACATGGAATATTTTCAATTTGACAGAAATAGAGGAAGGAAATTATACTTGACAAAGATTTACTCATTCACTTCAGTGTAAATCATCGATCGTCAACCATTGCACCAATACAGTATCTTGTGTCATTCAGTCCTATGTTTTTGATTTGTGGGACTTTTGGCAGAACATAAATCAATATCTACACTGCAGCTTGAAGGAGGGTACTAGAGTTAATAGTTTAAATCCACATTGGTTCTTTTATCATTAGGTATTATAAGTTATGTTAGAGTCTAATAGGTATCTAAGCATAATTTTACATGTCTCTACTATCTGGTACTTTTCCTTGAGTTCCCAGCTTTTGGGTCCAATCTGACATGGAATGTGTTAGATCGTGAAACGCAGCTAGGGGGGTTTAGATCCTCACTTTTCTTTCGTCTGTTTGTCTATAAATATGTTTGTACGCAGAGGGAAATATAAAATAACACACACATAAAATCACAAACAAACTAACGACTAGACAATTTATATGGCTCGAGACTTCCATCACCTACCAAGCATCCAATGGTCCCATCACTTGTCAAACATCAAGTTCACCTTGACCTATTGAAGTTCCACTGCCACACATCTGACCACACATCCGGTCTACCTCGACTTGCTTGGACTTTCACTACAAATACCTATTGCACTTTCCTCTTGACAGATTCTTGTTACACTTTTCATTTGACAATTTACTGTTGGACTTCTCCATCTACCAAATTTCTGTTTGACTTGGACTTGTTTAAGCTTTATCCAATGTCAAATATCTGATTCACCTACTTGACACATCTACCTAGAACAACATATTATCCAAATACAACATATTGGACAAATATCAAAACATTACAATCATGTGATTGCACCAACTGAATGTAAACCCATGCATTCCTCAACCTTTAACCTTATCTTGGTTTGTAGTTGATAAACCAATGGTATATGAGTTTGCACCTGAATAAATCTGCTTGTTGACCTCTAAATCTTCCAGCTATCTATTGACTCATGAATTAGTATATCTCAGCAAATTAGCAGCGATTTCACATCTGCCAGTCATTAACTTAGTTCTAACATCATGAAGAAAACTCTCAACTCGATTAACCGCATAGAAAATGATCCTTAAATGTCAATGGAAATAAACACAAAGTATACTTGGAATATATGGCCCACAACAAGCACACTAAGGAGTCCATCCACACACAGGATCCAGGTTATCAGTGTGCTTCCAATAAAAAACATTGACATCTTCCATCTGACATGAGACAGTTGATAACATTTGAAAATTGGCTAGTAATGCTCTAACATCCAATGCCCACAAGGGGAAAAGCCACCAGACTTAATGTTGATTATAGGTGACCAAATCCATATAACTTTGTGCTTGCTTATCAAGATGATCTAAGTCATTGTCACCATCGTCAACTTTTGTTTGTCCCAAGTCCCAAATATTTCAGGTCAACTACATGAACCTTATACCTCATATTGAGTTCTATGCACAACTATATCATTAATAATTTTTCGAATCAACTAATTCATATATTATTACATTAACTAATTGACCCATTACACCTTCCAATCTATAGAATTTATCAATATCTTTCAAATATATGCAGACTGTAGAACGTATTTTCTTTTATTTATTCATTTTTTGTAGCCAGCCTAATCGCTCCAAAATAATTTGTCCAACAAAAATCCCTAAAATAGGTATAATTTTGAAACATTATAAATATGTTATTTTTCATGCCTAATTTCTATCTTTCAATTCCAAATGAATATTGCTCAAAATACCTTGGATCCTGTGAGTGCAATTCAAGTTCAAATTGTTGCCTGACATGAGTCCAGAAGTTATAATAACTGAATATTAACCTGTAAAGAGGTTCTGTTCTTTGGGGCCATTTGCACTTCCAACAAGACTCTCACCATTGTTTAACTAACCAGTATGGCTACAAAAATGACTTCTGAGAAATTGTTTTCCCCAAAACATAATCATTTTTCCTGTTGTTACTGCAAATTTTTCATAGTTGTAAAAGCTAAACCAAATCAAACTGCATGCTATATAAATAAAAAGAAACCAACAAACTACATGAAGGTGTACTTCCACAAAGTTTTCTATGTAATTTCAAAGGCAAACTTAAGTGAAGATAGAGGGAACGACCAAAGATGTTGCATAACAAAAACAAAATCTTGCAGTTATTGATTCTAGGGAATGACAAAAGAAAAGGAGACTCTTAAAAGAGTTAAAAAAAGATTGCAGGAGGCAATCACATAACAAGCAATATCCACCTAGATAGGAAAGTTCGATTTTACTGTTATAGAGTCACGAATCTTAATAACAAATGAACAGTGCAAACTGCAAAATAATAATTGGGCAACCAGACTTTCTTACAATATATCAAAAATATAAATAAGACTTACAATTTCAAGCATACCTTCAAGCAACTAAAAACAAGACCTGCAGATGCAATTTTGAACTTGCAAAGTTCTCCAATAAACCTAATGTTCTTTATCTTTGTCTCGATATTGGTTTGATCCTAAAAATGGGAAATCACAACTAAGAATATTAACAGCATCAAAAATAATTGTACACATGTTTCAACATAACAAATAGCTGTCATCAAGAATAACCCTTTCTGATCTGAAATTTAGCATTCAACAAAGTTGCAGTAAGGCTCCAAATATATACCTTCTTATTTATGAGAAAGTTGAACTCCTCTTCTAGCATTGATAATAACATTGGTGGCACATCCTTCATACATGTTGACAATGTTGCCACCATTCGAGAATAGTATGGCAACAACTCTAAGGAAGTCCTTGGTACATTGAAGAGTGCTCGAACTAATTTCTTTCTATTTGTCTTAGAATTCAAGTAACAGAACTCTACCTGAGATAAGTCACATATAAAAATACGTTACATCAGTTCTAGTAGCAAACAACATAAAGCATAAAACAGAAATGAACCAAATGGCCTCACCGTCAGCTGATCAATAAGATCGCGGCTTACACAACCCGGAAGTCTCTGTAACAGACTATCCAAACTCGTTCCATCAAGACCTTTTATCTTATCCTTCTCCCCATCTTTCTTTTCAATGTCATCTTTAGGTTTTTCTTTTTCAGAATCTCTCATTTTTTCCTTATCTTTTTCATCTTTATCCTTTCCCTTTTCTTCTGTTTTACACTTTGGTGAAGATTCTGAATCAACGCTAGTCTCAGCAGCATCCTGTGTATCAGTGTCTAGCTCCAATGTATTTTCCTAATGAAACAAAATACTACAAAATTAAACTCTGAAGGAACAATAACTTGTAAGAAAATTTAAACGTGGTGAAGGAGCAACCAACATGACTAGGAAGCTTCTAGAATTTAATAGGTAAGACAAACTATAATTAAATATATAATCAATCTTCCAAGCGTTTTCACTCAACAAATCTTACTAACTTCAATAATCATACCCAAAAATATTTTGGAAAAAAAGGGTTCATATACTTATATATGCATTTTTTTTATGCCTACTGATGGGTATAGCTTATTGCATGAGAAAAATTGGAATGTCTTTGAACATTTTAGTAATCCAGAGTTCCAGACCAAAATATGCTAGATGTTAACTCTTAAGGTGTGTTTAGCTAGCAAGAAAAAGTAATCCATGTGTTCGGTAACAATTCCATGAAATCATTATTCCTTCATGATCCTTCTTAATAGTACTTCCACCATTTTAAAGAATACATATTCATAGCATCTTCCATCTTCCAAGGCAGAAAAAAGAGGGTTGAACGAATCAGGCAGGCCGGAGCAAGCATACGAGCTTGGGGAACTGGCTGAGACGAGTAAGATAGATGGTTTGAGCAGGCAAAGAAGATTAAGCAAGATGACTAAGTCGAGTAGGACAAGTAGGATCGACAGGTATGCCAAATTCGGTGAGATAAATGAGTCAAGCCAACTGTTAGGCAAAGCATCCATGCAGCACAGAGTCCTAGACAAACTAAAAGAGCTGAGAAAACCAAACATATTGGCAAATAGAGAAGGTTGAACAGGCAGCATAGGAAATAAACCAAAATCGTAGAGATGGCAATTGGACCAAGCCAATCAGCCTAACCACGCCATGTCATGCACGACCCAACCATAGACAGGCCGATTGTGCTTGGCCTGAACCACAACACCTCAAACCAAGCATTGACCTTGAGGCCTGCAGGCCATGCCAGGCAACACCTGGAACAAATCTGTGCTTGGCACATAACACAAATTATGTCCAACATGAACCAAGGTGAGGCTTGCTAGCTGCAAGAAGGGCCAAACAAAGGCCTAGTGCCTAGTTTGAACACAACTTACTCATTTACCCCTATCAAATATTTACTAAAAAGGCCATTTTACTCTTTAACACTTAAAAAATTAAAATCATGAGAATAGTTCTATCAATTGGTTGTATAGTTATCAAAATGCCTTGAAACAATCTTTAAAAAATCCTATAAATATTCCCTCCCCAACCCCACAACACTAACCTAAAGCTTCATCTAAACTTCCTAGAAGTTCATCATCCCTCTCCAAAGTTTGATATAAAAATTTAAATCTCCAATTTTATCTCTATAGTTCAAGTTCAATTAGTAGCATCGAAATTTTCACTTATGAAATTAGGTGAGGTTCATTTGTGAAATTAATGATGCCACTGATTTCACACACCTGAGTATATCAGTCAAAGTTGGGCAAGGACCATAGAGAGCCAAAAGCAGAGTTTATGATTATGAAGATGCGCCTATTTTTTCTAAACATGCCTCTTTCCTATCCATAGTTCATTCAACAACAGCAACAGTGAGCTGAGCTGAGCATGGACTCTCAAAGGAAAGTAGTATGTTTGATTACGAAATGGGATTTCTCACTTCTTAAATTTTTTGTTTACGATCTTAATTCTTTATATTTTTGTATAATTTTTAAATGAGTAAATAAAAAATACTAGAACCGCAAGTGGAAGCTAGGTTGGTTCACTGAAATCCATGCTGGCCAGTGCACATCATGAAAAGGACTGGGCTAGGCTTGACTCCACACAGTGTTTTATAAACTAATCAGATCCAGTCAAAGACAATCATGTCAAAAAGGTTCGTATATTCAGATGGTTGTAGTTTTATACATTGGCCAGTCATTGCTCTCTATCTAAAAGATATATTTCTGAATCCCACTTAGCAACTATGCTGAGTCATGAGGGTGTAAAGAAGAAAAGGGTAGAAACATGGAAAGAAAAGAAAGAAAAGGAATTGTACTAGTTTTCATTTGGACACATGGGAACTGGGAAGGATGACAATTACTGGGTCCTTAAAGTTGTATTTTGTCAGAATAGTTTTCCACAATTAACTTAGGATATAACAACTAGAAACCTCACTTCCATGATTGGACATGAATTTTCTGAAGTAACTACCAACTCAATAGTATTAATGGTTACCTGTGATGGAAAATTAAGTATAGAATAATGATTCTCTGCATGAAAACCCAGCAGGAAAATGCAACAAGACAGACACAGGCATGGAAGTGGGGCCCACCTGCATGCAAGTGGGACCCACCCCTATGTGCCTGTCCTGCTGCATTTTCCTACTGGATTTTCATGCAGAGAATCATTACTCTTAAGTATAATATAATTACTTAACATATTTCTTTGTATATTAGGTTTGTGAAAAATAATTTAGCATTCTCCGAGCGGCTAATATAGTGCTTTTGAGTTAATCTGCATAATGCCATAATAATCATCAAGATTAAAGTCCATGATAACTACTAATGCACTACAAGTTATATGCTATTGTGCATATCATACAGAACATCCTAGATAATATAAGCCAGGCGAACATGCCCTATTGAGGCATGCGCTAGATTCCCCACACCAAGGCATGCTTATCCAACTTTCAGGCACTAGCATAAATAAGAATAACGAGTAGCATGCATCTTTCTGGTTAAAACACCTCAGGAGAACTTCCCCAGATGAATCTAAATAAATAAATGTAAAGGCCGATGCATTCTTACACTTTGCTGATCATGTGCTTTCAGTTGTTGGTCATTCAACTTTGGTTCAGCTTCTCCAAGTAAAACAGCAGGAACAAATGCTCTGATGAGTAACAAAACACAACAAGATTCCCAACTGATTGTTTGATAAAGTTCTTAAACCATGAGAATAGACAACATAAGTACAACCAATAAATTACACTATAGCTTTTCTGTAGGTTTGAAAATTAATGATGACTACTTCCAAACAAACCTGAGGTCGGGCAATGACTCATAAAATGCCCTTGTATCTTCATCATCCCATACAGGTTCAAGAATAGATGCCTCTTTCACTGAAGTGGAAGATGCTGCATCAATTCCTGTGGTAACTCGAGTTGAAAGGCCATCATCTGGCATTACAGGAGGTTGCACATCAAGTGTTTCAGCTAAACTGTATATGAAACAGAAGATTAAAATGTTAATAAATGAATATGCTGAATACTATTGATATAGATATCCACATAACAACAAGATAAGAAGCATCAAAGAAAAACATACGAAGATACACCACGGAATAATTGATCAAAAGACTTCCTGAGCTTCTCGTATGATGCAGTATTCTCGTCACTAAGCTCCCCTTTAGCATTTAAGACCTTTGCATTCTCAAGTTCCATTAGCCGAAGTGACTGAAACAACCCCATAGACAAGTCATAGCACAGGCATGGAGAAAAAAATAGAATAAAACATTAAAGAAAGAACACAGAAAGAATAGTAAATGCATATAAATTACGTGATTTAGTCAAACTTACATTATGTTCAGACAGAAGTAATTCAGTTACGGCGTCATAATATGTATGTAATGCTTTCTTGAAATTTTTTTTCTGATCTGCAGTGACATTAAGGCCAGCAAAAAACTGCAGTAGACATGACAAGAAGCTATTAGTTTGACAGAAGGAGCATTATGGCCCGCTAGGTATCAACACAACTTTCTGTCAATGCAAACAAAAAAAAACTAAATAGGTTTCTTTATGTCCAATGTAAGCGTCTATATTAATCAGTCGATAATATGCATAATATAATTCCGCCAATAATATGCATATGGCACTTACATCACACACACACACTGTGCAATGTAAGTGCCATATATATATAGTTTGCATTAGACAGCAGGACCGATATACTGAAAACCACACCAACTGAACCTAGCCAGCATCAGGCATGGATCAACTATGAATCATGGAACCAATATTTCTGAAAATATTAAGCACGTAAATATTCATTAATTTAGTGTGCTAATACCGACACAAGTGTAATAATACCACCCACAAAATATACATAGCAACACAAAACATTGCAAATATCATATTAGCACAAGCATGAAGTTTATGGATAGCCAATATGCTACCTCATCATAAATTTCTTGTCCAGGTAGTTGAAGGCCCAAAAAGAATCTTCCTTGTCGGGCAAAACTTGTGAGAAGTGACAAATTCGTCTGTGTTGTTTCCCTATCCTTCAAATGGTCCGGGGCAGTAAGATCCTTTATAATGTTCAGAAGAATGCTGCAATCATCAACCACCCCAACAAAATAAAGTTCAACAAGAAGTTTCAGAGTACTCCTTTTCTTCATAGCCCTTGAATTCCTATCAGCATCTAAATCATCACCAGTTTTTCCAGGAAAGAAAATTTTAAGCAGGCCCTGAATTAGGGAGGGTGCAAAGTCATTGTATCTTTGATGAAGCAAAGAGCAAACCTGCATGATAACAGGCAAAAAGAAAAAGATTAGGGCATCAAACAAGGCCACCTGTTTACTCTGATTGATTTTGTCTACAAAGAAACAATTAAAAGCATGATGAATAATACCAAATGAGCACTCAAAGTTTACTCCAAATACAGGTCAGCATTAGATGAGTTACAGCAGATGCATAATAGAATTCTTTCAAGATTGAAGAACAATGAGATCGAGCAATAAACATTTCTCTAAATACAAACTAGACATTAGCAATCAAACCACATTATCTCAAAGTCAATGAAAAGATAGAGAAAAGGTCCAGTGCAGTGCCTCAAGTTAATAACATCAAGACTAAACCAGTGATTAACATCTTAAGATGTGTTGATCGGCACACACAAAATCTTTAGTTCTGCCAGCCAACCAGGCATGTGAGAAGCTCCATAACACTCGGAATATGAGCAAACAAGTGGAACTTAAACTTTGTGCTTTCATTGCAGCTGAATCGCTCATCCTTTAAAGCGAGAAGCTCTGAAACATTCATCCTTGCAAGAAGCTCCATGTCAGCTCCTCCTCCGCTCCAAAACCTTAAGCTTCTTCCTCCGACACCAGCTTGCAAGGAAGATGTCAAAGGTGGGGCATGACTAGTGTTTCTCTAGCATTGGCCACAACTCCCAGGAAAGCTTCCTGTAAGACCTCTTCTTATTCTTCATCCTCATCCTCCTCTTATTATTCTTCCTCTTCCTCCTTGGTGTGTGGCACTACTAATCGGCACAGCTGAAATGACACGAAACAACTTGTTGCAATCGGGGACTAAAGACCTAACTTAGAATGAGATTTAAAACCTTGGTCTAGACTATCATCGAGGAACCCAATTTTAATAACAAAAGCACAATTTCACACTTACGTCTTATGGAACACATTAGAAAGAAAAAGTTTAGCAACTCTCCTTGGTAATAGCAGGTATAAAAAAAATAACGTGAAATTGAGATAGTTTACAACATAAAATCACATATATTACCTAGACCAAATAGGTTCAGTTTACCAAAGAGTCATTCAACCGCCTGCTAATTACACAAGTTGAAACAAATGCATCCAACTATGAAGCAAATTAACAGCTTACCCATTCCACAAAATGATGCAACAGACTAGAGAATTAACTAAGTATAATATAACCAATAGTTCCTGAGAGCTGCTTGATTCCATGTAAAAGGATCCTAAAGTAGAAATTTCAATTATGACAAGGATATTGTCTAACACAAAATGGAGGTTTGCACATGTACAAGTTAAACAAAACAAATTACTGAGTAAATAGATAACAACATACTTTTAACACAGACAAACTCAAGATGCATGTCAGCATAATTAGCAATCACAAAAAGAAAAAAAAAATGTGATGGGCACTACCTGCACTGCTGCTTGAATATCTGAAGCTCGAAGCTTGGCTTCACAAATAGCAGTAACAGCTTCACTAACAAACTTGCTCATGTTGACACCTCTCAGCTCATCCAATAGGGCTTCTCTTTGCTCATCATTTATCTGCCTAAGCTTTTTGGTAACAGCAGTATTACGTCTGATACTGGAGTCTAATGTCCTGAGGAATCCAGAATCTGGAACAGAGATACAAAAGAACTTTCTCTCTTAAATCACCAAGTAGTTGCTAAAAGTAACATTGCATTATTTCTTTTTTTTAGTTGTCCACGTAGCTTATTAATAGATAGTTCAAAATGTTGCAATATTGACTATTAATAACAGTCTTGCTAGGATCTGTGGCATAGGTTCACTGGACAGTATACAAAGCTCATCGACAAGAAAGACAAAATAAAAAATGATGTTACTATAAGAAAGAAATACTTTTTACTCAGATAAGTGATCATTGTAGAATCACAAGACAAATACATCAACCTAGAGGTTAACCAAATGGTCATAGCAGTTAGCCAAAAAAAAAGCCCAACACTCTTCATGATTAAGACTAAAATTCCTTTACACTGAACTGAAAAATACCCACAAATTGTAACGTTAATACAGTTTTGAGTTGGCTATTTCCAAATCAATGGATTTGAAGTAAATATAATCATCCCAAAATTCCTGATTAAAAATTGGACCAAAAAGATCTTTAACAAAGCTGTGTTTCTAAAAAATCCAGACCATGTTGCTAGACCAAGTCTACAATTTTACCAAAAGGTATAAAATAGCTTAGCCATGGACCTGAATTAGTAAATATTATAAGTATCAGAGAGTTAGTCCACTAAATACTTTGAGAATGACTAATTTATCTTAGACTAAAATGCCTATATTGGGCCAAATTTAAGTACTACACAATCTTAACCAATTATATGGATGCAATTGGAGATGAGTCCTGAGAACACTCGTTTGACTTTTCTCTAGGAAGAAATCACTCCTGCATAAGAGTTCCTTTATTCCTTTAGTTTTACATAGGCAAATTGCCCTCGTAATTTGACAGCATAAACCTTTTTTCTTTATTTAGCTCCTCCAATGTGTAGTATATCTCGCTTGAACTTATTTTTCTTATAATTATACATGTTTGCTAAAAATATATTTAATTAATTTCTGCTTTCTTTCCTGTTCAGAATCTGATTGTAAATGCAAGGGATTTATATATAAATACCAAATAATACAAGGTGTAAAATGTAGTTTTTATATTGTTAAATAATAAACATATGTTCAACAGGCACTCGATCCCTACTAACCTAACTAAATAACCACCCTAGCACCCCCTTGCGACAACCCCTGATGGCATAACAAATCAAATATATACAATCCAGTCATTCAACATTTCCTTTTGTAGAGGATCAATTATTGCATTTAAATTATCTGTCCAACATACTAATACCCTATCCCTTCCATATGGAAATCTTGGTCTAAATGCTTCAATCCCAGATCCAGCATGTTCAAAAAGAGGGAAATTTATGACAGGTAACTCACGGGCACGACAGTTCTTTGAATGGATCAGGAGTTAATATAGACGAGGTTCGATAAGGATTAGTAAGCCAAGGTAGCCAACCAATTAAGCCACAACAACCTCATAATCTCGCTTGCAGGGAATGTTGACAAGGCTTGCAGGGCAGGAGTTCTTCGTGCTTCTGCCTGAGAAAAAGCTCCACTTTGAGATGTTCTTCGAGCAGGAGTCATTTTTCTTCATGCAAGAGTTCTTCACTTCCAACCACTTGCAAAGTGAGATGAGTCAAGACTGGAGGGAGACAGTGGCCTATCTTTACTAGTCGCTCTGCACCACATACTCACAATGGTCAGACAAGCCTGAGTGATGGCATCCCATAGGCCTCACCGAGGAGACTCTTAATTGACATGGACCAAAATGACATTATGAACGGCAATCCTAAGTGCTTTAAGTTGTCGTTTGTCCTCACCTTCAGTCTCTAAGTTCCACTCCAACTTTGGCACCACCACTCTGCCAGTTGTGGGACAAGGAGTAAACAAACACTGAGTTTGATGCCCAACCCAACAAGGAGCAAAAAGGGGGAGTACCAACAAAAAAATAAAGATTCAAGTGCACCAACTACAGGAAGTTTGGGCATACTTGTTACTCCCTTCAAGGCCGCATCCTAGCTACCCCCAACACATCTCCCAGTGGAAGTATCTAGTTGACATGCTAGAGAAAACTAGTAGATTAGGAGCAAAATCAATTGATATCCTATAGATATTAAAGTGAAACTGACGATCTTTCAATGCAATTTGTGAATTCTATGCTGCCTAAAGAAATTCCACGGAAAGCTCATCTATATTAGGATAAAAGTCATCTTTGGATGACGGTGTACATAATGTTGATTGGGCAAGTGCTCCCACAAACAAAAGCTTCATAACATAATGTTGCATGCTTCTAAGGTAGTTTAAATTTTTAGAAGAGCAAGAAGCAGCATGTCTAGTGCAACGTTGAAGTGTAGGGCTATGGCCCTAGTAATGCATGAACCTATCACAATTAACTCATCAATAATAGAATTGGGATGTGATTCTAAAGAGTCGATGAAGTTATATAGTAACAACTGCAACACAATGTATGTAACCTCTAATTTAGCGCTCCACAAGAGCACAAAACACAGACAACAATTGTCAGAGAAAAGATGCAATCCAATAAAATTATCTCAGCATTTGTCTACTCTAATAAACTCCACCCATGACGAATTAGCCCCATCATGGCAGGTCTCAAGCCCAGATAAAGGAAGAGGGTTGCGTTAGGTTGTCAGACAGCATTAAACTAAGGCATATATTCAATAAATGAATCCATTAAACTATTGTGCTAATGCTAGGTTGTTCTCTGGAAGGAACACGTTGTAAGATCCGAATGTAACGTCTCGTCAATAATCACTACATCTCCAGAACTGATGTAGTGATAAATATGTAAGAATTCACGTTGTAGGATCTAATTATAGCATATCGACAAGGACTGCTACATCTCCAACTTGGATGTAGTGTTAAATAAGCAAGAGTTCTCATACCATAAGTTGGATAAGAACAAATATTATAGAAAAACTAATAATCTAAGATTTGGAACATAGGAACCCTCACTGGTAAAGCAACAAAGGTAGTAGATATGATGATTAGGAGAAGAATTAATATTTTGTATGTAAGAGACAAAATGAGCAGGCGAGAAGGCAAAGATGATAGAGAGCTCAGATTTTAAATTATGATATACAAGAAAAAGTAAAACAAGAAATAAAGTAGGTATTGTTGTAGATAGTTCA
>JAOBBC010123546.1:0-10457 GCA_025388495.1 Curcuma longa | reverse complement strand
TCGCGCCTCCGGGACTTCACCTTTGCCAAGACTCCATTCCTGGACTTTCCTGTGAACTCAAGTCACACATGTTAGATTAACACCACATTGCCTAACTTAACTGATTTAGTCGAACATTAAAATCCAATCACTTGGGGCACGATTGCACCAACAGAGGGGGTGAATAGCGCTATCTTTTTAGCATTTTCCCTCGATTTTTGAAACCCGTCGATTATGCTTGTAAATCGAAGTCGTTGCAGCGGAAATAATTAAGATGATAAAAATAACAAGCACAATGAACACGCTTTATTTTTACTTGGTTCAGTGCCACTGGCTGCTACTCCAAGTTCCATGGTCTTTGATCATTTATATAGGGCAATCCACTATATGACTCTTTCCTTACAGAGAAGAGTTGTAACGATTACAAAAACAATATTACGATAGAACTTTATCGTAAAATTAAAGCATACAAGAACTTAAATTGTTACCACAACCGGAGAGGTAGTTTGGCATTGCTACGACTGCTAGGGTTTTCCTTCTCACTCAGAGTGTCGTCAGCTCACTATGGAAAGCTCTCAAAATTATGATGTGAAGCCTCTGTTCGATGTGCTTTTATACGACATTCCAGTCGCTTGGATTCCCCTTTCAGGTGACTCCACGCAGACCGCCGATCCACCATCTTCACATTTGACTCGGCACTTTCAGTCACCTGGATTCCCCTTCTAGTTGACTCTGTGCTGGCGTGAAGGATCTGGATGAACTTTGACTTTTGTTGTGATTATTCGAACCCAAGCCGCCTGAATTCAACCTTCGAGGCGCCTGGACCATCAGGTCGATTGGATTCCGGATAAAGTCGCTCGGAGTCAAAATCCTTGCCTCTCCAATCTGCATTACAAGTTAGTCCAAAATCCAAAGTAATAGATTGGATTAACAGTTTTTTAAACTGTTAATTGGTCTTAACTTCAGGTTTTCAGTGAAATCTTGGGTTAGACCGACGCCTACAGTTCCACTCCTGGAACGCGTCCTTACCCACTCCACTTGGGAAAATTTACTTGACTTACCAACAAGTCCTACAGACTTATTAGACTTCTCGCTTAGCCATGGTTCTTGGGCCGCTAGATTTGCTGTTAGGCTACCGATCCTCCTGACCGCCTAGACTTCCAACAAGCCTTGGTCCTCCTGACTTGCTTTGATTTCTGCCATGCTTCCCGGTCCTCCTGACCTGCCTGGACTTATACCTGGTGCACTTGACCTTGCCAAGACTTCTACCTGATCTTCTAAACCAGGACTTTGCCTTTGTTTAGCCGCAACTAGGACTTGCTTTGCCTAACCTCAACTAGGACTTTCCTGTGCTCCCTACACATTAGATCAACTTATTAGTCCACAACACACACTTAACTTGAACCTTGTGCTATCATCAAAACTAAGATTCGATCATCTGGTGCTCCCTGCACTAATAATCTCCCCCTTTTTGATTATGACAACTCGAGTTTCAAGTTAAGAAAACAACTTTATAATAGATAAGAAGTTAAGTTCAACATCCATGCAAATAATTCATGCAAAATATGCAATGTGCAACTATTAACTCCCACTGCTTTTAGGGCTCCCCATGAATTTATACTTATTTTAAAACAAGCAAAGTTTAAAAAAATATTTTTAGTTCTCTCTCTTTGAACTTGACATGGTTAGTTTTGATCAAATTGATGCAAAACCATTTAAGTCCTTGAAAATATTTATCATGAAATTTTTTTTTAACTTTTGAGAACTTTTTCAAAAGATTTAAATTTTAGAACACAAGTTCAAAATATCTAAATTTTGAAAAGAAATTTGAACTTTGAAAATTGAATTTTAAATTTTTGAATAACTTGAAAAAATTTGAATAGAATTTTTTGAAGAACTTGAAATCTCATATTCTCTTCCCCTTTGACATAATCAAAATAACTAAAGGATTTGAGTCCAAGCATGTTATTAATAATTAAAATACTTAGACAAAAAAATATTATCCGAGGGGCAAGTGTCCAACTTTGTTTTAGCTAACTACTAAGAAGTAGTAACTTGACCCAGTTAGTCAAGTTTAAGTGTATCATTCCATTGAGCTTATGCTTAGGAACACTTAACTTGATTCAATATTTTATTTAGAACCCAAGTAAGGTTCGATGCACTGACATAAGCATCTGATACTTAGGCTAGAATCCTATACATCTCACACCATTCTAAGTTTCACAATTATAATCAAGGTAACTAGTGTGCTTTGTGAGATGCTCCATCTAGATTTATAGGTACATGCTTTCTAGGGGAAAAATTTTAGTCTAAGGCTAAATCATTCTTTGCTTTGCTTTGAAATCAAAATCTTTAAAAATAAGTTTTTCAAAAGAAAGAAAAAATAAGCTTTTTAAAACTTTTTGAAAAACTATATAATAGTAGATTTGAAAAATATGAGTTTTTGAAAACTTGAATTTTCCTTATTCTACCAAGCACAGTCAGAGTATTCAAGGACTAAACTACAAATAAGTAAATTATTCAAGGACTGAAATGTAGATAAGTAAAAATACTAAAATATGTATAATGTATGTAATAGTGTCAACAAGCCTGAACATGTCTAATAAAATGTCTACCGGAGTGGTGGAGGTGGTGGATGACCCATAGTCCAAGCCCTAAGCATATCCATCATCTGTGTCTGTCTATCAATCATATCGGCATGCTGGGCTAGCATCCTCGCATCCTGATCATCAAGTCGACTGAGCACCATCTGCTGGAAACCCTGGATGGTCTCCTAGAGTTGGGTCAGTCGCTGATCGGTAGTAAGTGGAGGTGGAGGTGCAGGAAGCTGGAGTAGCTCCTCTAAATCTAAGTCATCGTCATCATCCACGTCAACGACCACTGGTGGTGGTGGCTGGGGTTGAGGCTGAGGCTAAGGCCCTCGTCTCTAGGACAATACCCCATCGTCATCTACCTGGACCCCGGCTAATGCAAAATTCCTAATTCCTAATATGTCATATTCACTAGGTGGTGTAATATTACCATCGGTGACATCAATCCCTAGTGATGCTAATAACCCAGTTAAAATGTGACAGTAGGGCATATGAACCCTTGTGGTCACTGAGGATGCAAAAACAATGGTATGAAACATATGTAGACCAATGTCTACATCAAGTCTATGTATGAATGCATAAAGTAGAAAAGTGTGGAACGATCGCATCACGACGATGCCCCTGGTGGTTAGTGGTAGAATGCAATTAACTATCATCCTATATAAGACATAGTCCTGTACCCTAAGTCTGACGGAGGAGAACTGAACTACAGTAGAAACATGCTCCTCTTGGAAGAAATACATATGCATGAGGTCTAATGTAATGTGGGAGTAGGGATTCCCAAAAGCTACACCCCTGGGTGGGTAACATATGTTGGTGCAAGAAGCACTAGATCTTTCCTAGGATTTCGATGTTTGACAATATACCTAAGTCTGGTCAGTTTGACCAAGGGTTGATCCAAACATGACTTGATGTTTGGATGTGTGGAAGTGAGTGAAGTCTAGTCAGATGACTAGCGAGAAGTCCTAGTCGATTAGACTAGGCAGTGGAGGTCCTGATTTGGAAGATCGGGCAAGGGAAGTCCTGGTAAGTGAAGCTAGGCAAGGGAAAGTCCTAGTTGTAGGCTAGGCAAACGGAAAGTCCTAATTTGGAGGATCAGGCAGAAGTCTTGGCAGAATCGAAGCACTAGGTAAAGTTTGGGCTGGTTTGGAGGACCGAGTCATAACAGAAGTCTGGACTGGTTTGGATAATCGAGTCACACCAGAAGTTTGGGTTGATCTGGAGGATCGAGTTGCAGCAGAAGTCTGGGCTGGTCAGAGAGGACCGAGCCGCAACACAAATCCTAGGGGCTGAGGACAGAGCCGAGCAAAAGTCCAACAAGTTAGGAGGACTTGGTTGGCAAAGGTAAATTCTCCAGAGTGGAGTGGGTAAGGACGCATTCCCGGAGTGGAACAGTAGACGTCAGACTAACCTAGGATTTCGAGAGAAATTTGAAGTTAGACCCACAAAATAAGTGTAGGATGTGTTGCTTTATTTGCATGCTTATCTTGCAGGAATCATGATGCAGGAGCAATATATAAGGAGTCCGACTTCAACGGGTCATAACTTTTTACTCGGGACTCAGAACGAGGCACGGTCGGATGCGTTTCGAAGCCCTTTCAGAGATCTACAAAAAGTGTCTTTGGAGTCAACTCAACTGTAGCTTGAGTCAATTTGAGTGAGCCTGGAGTTGACTCAGATAAGCTTGGAGTCGACTCAGATAATGGATAACGAGCAGAATGAAGAGTTATCTGCCACGTCAACTGGAGTCGACTCAGATAAGCCTAGAGTATATTCAGGAGCAGTGTAAAAGGAGGTGAACGTGCACAAACAAGAATATTTAGGCCAGAAAATTCCCTGCTCATCTAAGTGTGCTTTGGAACGCGAACGAGGCCAAGTTCTTGCAACCGGGGAAGATCCAGGAGGAGTGTGCAGTGCTCAAGACTTCCAGATCGGCAACAAGAGTTTGATTTTAAATTACTATCTTTAATTTTTGTTCTTAATTTATTTGTATTATTTATCGGACTGTAAGACGAATTTCTCTACTTCCGAACAAGGTTCAGAAAGGAGACCACTAGTGGACGGGCGCCTTCCGTACATAGGCCTTAGACATACTAACCTTGGGGGGTTAGGAATCAAGTAAATCTGCATGTCCTTGCATATTATTCTAATTCTGTTGCTAAGTAATTTTGATATAAAATGAATGAATTCGAAAAGCCACAACACGCTATTCACCCTCCCCCCTCTAGCATGTCACATCGATCCTACAACATAGAAATAGGCACTGGGTTGGGCGGAATCCTAGAAAAGTACTAATGATGGTGGGTGAGATGATACGGTCCCTCCCCCTGACTCGGGTGTAGTAGGTCAGATTATCAACCTGAACTAGGTTATTGTACAACTCGACGCACAAATTCATGTTTATCGGAGTAGTACAATAAACTAGTTGATGAAGGCTATAATGCTCCATGACCTCCACCGAGGGAATGCATGATTGTGCAAAAAATATCCTACAAATATACCTAGAATGTAGTGGAATGAAGGACAATGAGTTAATCCTAATTCTAAGTTCCTCTGTAGGGAACCTGAGATCAGTATTGGGTGTCCTAGAGGGGCCAGTCTCATGACCTCTTTTCTTATATCTAAAACATAAAATATTTGCAATTTTAACTACTAAAAATAAAAGTAATTAATTTAGGAGCATTTTTAGGAGATTACCTAGGCATTTTAGCAGTATTATAATAGACTTGATGACCTAAAGAGTTGTCAGCATCGCGAGACAAGAGAAAATGGGAGTAGAAAGTGATTTTGTGTGATTATCGTGTAGGCCAGGCGACTTTTTTTATAAAGTCGTTCTAGGCGACTGGAAGACGAGTTGGCTCGCCTAGAATGAAGTGGTGCGAGGCGATTGGATCTTCTATCCAGTCGACTAGAGTCAGAAACTTGGGTGTGTACGTGAAAAGCGCGGTTGGTTTCTGGTTTTTTGGTCAAGGCGACTGGATGTTAGTTTCCAGTCAACTATCCAATTTTTTGGGTCTGTTTCGAGTTAATTGGGTTGGATTTAATTGATTAAATTTTAACTTAAGTTTTGATTAATTCTTGTTAAGGTGAATTGAAGGTAAAATTTAATTTAGGGTAAAATTAATTAAGTTAAAATTAATTTAAGGTAAAATTAATTACATTAAAATTAATTTAAGGTAAAATTAATTAAGTTAAAATTAATTTAATTAAGTTAAAATTAATTTAAGGTAAAATTAATTAGGTTAAAATTAATTTAAGGTAAAATTAATTAGGTTAAAATTAATTTAAGGTAAAATTAATTAAGTTTAAAAATTAACATTATAATTGAATAGATTAATAATTCATTAATTAATTTAAAAATTTTACTTAATTCATCTCATCCATGTCTAGATTATCACATAGTTAATCCTATAGGTTTTGTGAGATGATTTTTTAGTGTTATCTTATTAATTAGATTTTCAGGTATCTATTATTTGATTAACCTTGAGTTAGATTCAAGTTTAATATTCAACTTTCTAAACATTCATTTCAAGGATCAGCTTCTAGGCTGTAGCGAGGTACAGAGGCCTTCTTGGGTATCGGAACAACGACCACTTTCTAAGACAAAGCTGATTTAAGAAATTATAAGCTTAGCTAGTCTAGATAGAAACTTTGGTCTAACGAGTCTAGGATGTGGCGAGGTAGCTTCGGCTAGTTCAACCTGGTTTAGCAGACTAAGTAAGGTACTCCTTATCCCACTTGACTTCTTAAACTGGGTCTTCCTAACGTACTATCATCTCGGCCCACCCTAGTACTATATTGGGCAAGAATTAGTCAAATATTTATCGTTACCTAGCCTAGGTTATTCTAATGTAGAAAAATAAAGTAAAAACTAAAAGGAATGCAATCAATCATATAAAGGTTTTGGATCCCTTGGATCATGACCCTTGTTGGGTCTGATCAAATGTATTTGATCCTTGGGGATCCAGAATCAGTTTGGATTTGGAAACCTATGCTTGGACTCTAGGTTTCTTTGGTCTGTGCTAAAATGTCATGAATGCTCTATTTTTAGACTTATGTCCAATGCTCGATCGATTGTATCCAGCCTTTTGGGTTCCAATTATCATGTCAAGATACTTAGATCCAGAGGTGAATTTTTTAAGCGATCACCTTAGATAGTCAACTTGAAGCTTTAATTGAGAATTTTTCTTCTCAAGTTGGACTTGAGTCGAATCCTCAATTTGTGTGACTTCGGTTGACGACCCAGAGTTGACTTTCTCCTTGAGGAGAGCTATCTCCTCTTGGAGCGATTCAACTAAGGCATTTGACATAGCTAATTTCTTTGACAAACTAATAATTATTGAATAAGGCTTTTCACTACTTACAACGGTGTGGGAACCTTCGAAAACAGATGCGGATCCGTGGCTTGTACTCGAGTCGGTGTCCATTTCGCTATTGATCTCCGTTGGTTCGTCCCTTGCTGGAAGTGCAAGGAAGCTTGTCGTAGGTTCTTCGTCCGAGTCCTCTGACGATGATTTATCCCAAGTGGCTTTCAGTGCCTTCTTCTTAGATTTTTTATCTTTCTTCTGATTCAGGCACTCAGCCTTGAAGTGGCCTTTCTTGTTGCACTCGTAACATTTGAGATTTGCTTTGTCGGTTGAAGATGGATTGGTGTTCGTCTTGTGTACCAATTTCTTCACTTCCGACTTCTTGATTCAGTGCTTTCTCTAGATCATTTTGTGGACCAAGTTCACCAACTCCATTGTGACTTCATCATTTCTTTCAGAGTCTGATGAATCAGATTCTCTGACCTTTTTAGTCTTCTTTTCTTTTGTTGTACCTGCAAGAAGAGCTACACCTTTATATACCACTTCGACATTAGTCTGCTCATGCAATTCAAATTTAGAAAATATCTCATCTAATTTAACTTTTGAAAGATCTCTGGAGACATTGTAAGCATCCACCATAGATACTCACAAAGTGTTCCTCGAGAACGCTTTCAATGTGTTGGCTGATTATATCTCGATTTTCCACCGGTTGGCTGATTGCATGAAGATTGTTGAGGATGTCCTTGTTAGTAAAAGCCTTACAGTCAATTATGTGATGATTAACTAGGGACTTTTATATCATATTCTATTATTAATAAAGGCATGATTTTGGTTATTATACTTACTTTATATTTGTTACAAATAACTAAGTATAATAATGTCCTTGGGTAGCTAGTTATACTCTACATCATATCGATTGTTTGAATCGATAGTGAGATGATGCAGAGAACACTACTCTTAATCATTCCTAGTCAAGCATTAATATTCAGGGATGATATTAATGTGTCGAGACTAGCATGTGGGTCAGCTAGATGACTTGATCTCACAAGTCATGGATATGGGATATTAAGTTGACACATGGGTATACATTAGAGAATGTATACTGAATTGATCTGCCATGAGAAAGTTTCATGGATCGTTATATGAGTGTCATAAACTTTTTCATGTGACTATTGGTATGAATAGTCCTTAGACCTGAAGTCACTACGGTTCCTTACATAAGGAGTTATATACTTTGGTGTCGTCAAACGTCATCCATAACAGGGTGGACTATAAAGGCGATCACTGCGTATGTAACGAATTATGTAGAGGGATGTGAGTGATGTAGGTGGGATCTATTCCTCCCATATAACGGGAGTGATATCTTGCGGCCTCTTAATTGAGTAGGACCACGAAATGCATGACCATGCTCAAATGATTCAATATGAGATATTGAGCTTATTTGCTTGAGTGAGTCTATTTGGAGATCAAGAAACATAAAGATTGATAAGAGGATGACACGGTCTATGCCTCATTGATCAATCTAGATATCGAAGATAGAAGGACATGATCATTCATTATCATAGTCACGAAGGTTATGTCGGATCTCGATATTCTTATCACTTGGGTAGTAATGATGCATTGCTAGATGCCACTCATTGCTTATGTTTTTAAAATGGGTTTTAGAGATATTGCCAACGTTACGAGAACCTATTGGGTCACACACACATAGCACTCTATTTGAAGATGAGTTCATTTTAGTTTGACTAAAGGAATAATTATGCTCATTGGATGGTCAAGGCTTGAGTTAGACTCAAGTTGGTTGAATTTGAGTTAGACTCAAATTAAACCAAGTTGATGAATGAAGTTTAATTCATCATGTATGATTAATGTGGATTAATCATACATTGAAGAAGATGAGGTTACCATGCATGGAGGTTATTGAAGAAGATGAGGTTATCATGTATGGAGGTTATTGAAGAAGATGAGGTTATCATGCATGGAGGTTATCATGCATTGATAAGGGAATACCAAAAGCCTAAAAACCTTTGGTATTCATGGCTTGGGGATAAAAAGAGTTTTTCTCCCCAAAAGTCATGAGGGATTTTCATCTTCTTCTCTCCTTCTTCTTCTTAGTCGAGAGTTTCAAAGTGGTTGCTAGCACAACCCAAATTTTCTCCAAAAAGTGAGCTTCTTCTTCTTGCGAAAGATCGTATAAGTTTCCTTTATATATGTGATATAGAAGTAGGACATGTTGTTGTTATGTGCTGCCTATTTATATAAGTATTTTGTCTATATGCAAAAGTTTGTGTTGATCAAACTAAGAGGATATAGCATTATCATGTTGATAGACGTACAAACATTTGTCTAATGAAACTGTGCTATAGCCCGATTGTATTTGACAAAAAAAATGACAAATTTTTCATGATCTATTGTGAACATATTGTGTGATTTTTGTCACAAGGATGCATCAACGGAACAAGAGGGTCTCGAGTTCATTTTGATGAACTAAGGGCAGGGACTCATTCTAGGAGTTGCAAATAAAATTTTGTTTCGGAGGTGCAGCCCTCGACCCCTCGCAAGGGGTGTTGTCCCTTGACCCCGCCTGCTAATCAAATAGTGGGACTGTTGTGAGGTTTCCTCTCATGAGCAAATTTTTGGCAAACATAATAAAATTGATGTCCTAGATCTATTTATTGTGTGTTGGTTGCCATGGTACATAGTTATGGCCCTTAACCCCAATGTGATTGTGATTGTGATTGTGTTGTGTGTGCATATTGTAATTCAAAATACAGTTTGTGTGTCTTGCCTTCATCTCTATTTTTTTAGTTGTAAAATAGATTTAGACTTGAATGTAACTCAGTATTCTTATTTTGTAATAAAATGAGGAGTGAAAATTCCATTGGAGGATGAAGTTACAAGAAGGATGTCAACGACACATGATGACCAAAGGAAGCACTTGGAGAAGATTTTATCCCTAGGTTGACCAATCGATCTTCTCATTAGCTTGAGAGGAACGTAGAATATGGATCATAACCATGTCACATTTAAGCTTATATGTTGATATATGGTATGTGTGTATGTAATGCATGTTAGATAAATTTTATCTTAATTAAGTTAACTTGATATGCCTACCAAAGTTTGATACTCACTACTATCTTGATCATTTATTATTGGGTTTGCCAAAGTAAAACAACACATTTTATCTTGGTAGAGTGTGAGAGGACAATTGTGATGTCCTGCTATTAAACTTTGGGTGAAACTTAACTAAGTTACTTCAATTAGATTGAGAAAAACTTAGAGGCATATCCCAAAAGTTAGGAAAGTTGGGTAAGAGAACATTTATACTAAGTCTTGGGTGATTAGCCAAAGCTAACTCAAGATGATGTATAATGAGGATCTTGACCCTTTGTTTTCAAGAGTTACATAATATGTGATTGATAAAATATTGTCTACCTATCATACTAAGTCTTGGGCGATTAGCCAAAGCAAACTCAAGGTGAGGTATGATGTGGATCTTGTCTCACATGAATTTGTAGCTATTGGGTTAGGAGCTAGTAGTGTGGGCAAAAATGTGTTTGCCTACATCCATGACTAGCCT
>JAOBBC010123344.1:0-10460 GCA_025388495.1 Curcuma longa | reverse complement strand
TTTTACATAATTAATTAAAGCGGCTTATATATATTTCACCTCTTTTCTTATAAACTCAATAGTAATTGTTGTTCCGACGTACAAATCAATATTTTAACATAGGCAATAAGTTAACGAAAAGGACTTCCAATTAAACTTATCCAAACCATATAATTAATAAAGTCTATAAACATTAATTTTAAATGATAAATCAAACCATATCATTTACATGCTAGGCCATCATGCATCGTAGTAATTAATATGCATGATCAAATGGTGATATCAAACAAAACTAAAACTATAACATTATATGAAATGAAAATGATTCATGCATGATGAAATATAGTTAAGAAGACAATATAGATGATCAAATTTTAAAACAAGATGTGCAATTAACTATCTTGGAATCATAATAAAATTTAGATACATATCGAAGCAACAAAAAATCCAACAATTTAAAACAGTAAATGCACTATATATATCCTCCTTGACTAAAAGGCCCTTCATTTCAAAAATCATCATCATCATCACCAAGGCCTACAAAAATCACAAAATTTTATTAAAAGTAATAGATATTGGAGCAAATTTTAAATAGTTAAAAGTAAGATATAATATTCATCTATATAGAATAATATTGACAATAAGATATTTTCCCTTTGCTACTATATTATATTGGGATATTTAATCAATGCATAGACTCAATGGATATTTTCCCTTTAATTTGCTCAAGATCATGGTTACTAAGACGAAATTGAAAATTAACTGCTTCTCGAGAACAATAACTGGCAGCGGTAGTTCAAAACTGCTATTTACCAAAATACCCAACATGGCACTTCGTTTTTATATTTATCAAAAACATTTATTTTCTAAAACAAATTCCCTAAATTGCCCTTATCAAAGGAAGACATACACCTTAAACTATATAATTTTGCCTGCATCATAAAATATTAAATCATTTAGATCTAAATGTTCATTCATTTCATATATAAGACAGAATAAATAGATCTAAATGTTCATTCATTTCATATATAAGACAGAATAAATAGATAATAAATGATTTGGTATGAAAGCATATGTGTTACCTAAAATAAGGGGTGAGGGAATCCTTGATGCTCTCGTTATCCCAATCCAAGTTGTTCCACCAATCGTCTTCGCCGTGAATCATTTTTAATCTGTTCTTCAATATTTCAGCCCCAAATGGTAATTTTTTAAGCTCGGGGCAACAGGTCACACGTACATATTCAAAGTAGGGAAAATGGAGAGGTATCTTTGTAATGCGATTGAGGTTCGGCATGTTGCGCAAAAATAAGGTCTGGATGCTAGAGCTAGTGATGGAGTTGCAGCTCCCTACCTCACTTATTAGTTCCTTCATTTTTTCACAATTAACTATCTCTAGAAAATTAAGGCATGGCAGTTGTAGAACCCAAGAAACATCCTTCAACATGGAGCAATTAAAAATACTTACATTACGAAGGTTGTAGAGCCGAACTCTATTCAATGAAATCTCTTCCAATAGTTCTAGGTCGTGAAAATAGAGTGTCTTTAAACATCCGAAACTTGATTCGCGACCCACGCATGCCACCAACGCTAATCTTTCTAATCCGAGATCCTCAATGCGCATAGTTTCAAGATAGTCACTTACCCTGCATCTCCATTGTGGAGTGCCCAAATCATAGTTTGGAAGTTTTGAAATATTCTTTCCATCCAAAGTGAGTTCCCATATGGAGACATTTGGTGGTAACATGTTGAGTCGCTCAATGTTATCTGTTGTAGCATTAATGTTAATTCCCACGCTTAATGGATAGCATCCTTTGAAACATTTCAACTCATCCCACCACCACTCAGATGTAGGATAAATTTCTCTTATATCCAACCATTTGAGCATTAATAAATTGGATATCGTCCCATTGGGTATAATCTGAAGGTCATTACGCATTAAAAGCAAGTACTCTAATTTGCACAGGCAGCCAAACTCAGCCGGTAGTCTTGTAATTAGATTGTAGGACAAGTCTAAATATTGAAGCTCAGTTAAGCTACCGATCTCCCTGGGAAGCTCTGTTATAAGACATTGACCAAGATCCAAGTATGTTAAACAAGGCATGCTTTTGAACAAACTCGGAGGAATATCCTGTAGATGATTGTTATTTTGGAGAATCAACATAGACAGTTTTGGAAAAGTGGAAGCTCCATACTCTTGTAAAGAAGTAATCTCATTCCTTATGAATGATGCTCGCTCTGCTTCTTGCCATTCTTCTTGTCTAGGCAAATGGTTCAACCCAATTCCTGCCTTTACAATCCATTTTCTTTTGCTCCCCTCCAACCCAGAGACCATCAATAGTGCCATATCTCGGATGACGTCATGCATCTTTACACCTCTGTCCTTATAAGTAAAGTCCATGTCACTACATTTCTCTAACAAGGATGCAGCCATGAGAGCTTCCAAATGCGAGCATCCTTTGGCCAAAGCTTCATTGATCACACTAAAGTCATGGATTATGCCACAACCTATCCAACATGGTATCAACTCTTTAAATTTGTCGATCTCATAATCTTCAGGCCACAAAGTGCAACACAAGAGACATTTTCTTATGGAGTCATTCTCTAAACTGTCATAGCTCAGCTTGAAGGCTTTATACATGACTAGTGAATCTTCTGGAAGACATACGGTTGTCCACTCATGTTTATCCCTTATTTGATTGAGAGCATGATTCCAAACTTCCCAAGACTTTTTTCCTGACATGGCCCGGGCGATGATATTAAGAGCGAGCGGAAGACCTGCACATTCTTTGACAAGTTCTTTAGCAACGAACTGAATTCCAGCATCTGAGTTGAAAACATCCTTGTTGATGTTCTCCTTGAAAAGTTGCCATGCTTGAACTGGATCTAGGCATTTGACTTTGATCATCTTTTCGGCTTTCATTCGTGCACACACTGTCTCGCTGCGGGTCGTGAACACTACGACTTTATTCGGCTGTGGCCGCTGGCCTCGCTCAATAGCTGAGTGTGCCATCCCCAACAATTGAAGATCCATATATTCCCAAATGTCATCGAGAAGCAACAAATAGTTTCTGTTCTTCAAGTAGCTAAACAACTTATCACCACAAATTTGTTCATCATCATTCTCCTGCAGTGTATGTAGTCCTAAACTTTTAGCAATATTCATCTGTACCTTTTTCAATTGGCAGTCTTTGGAGGCCACAACCCAAATTACATGATCAAATTTGGTATGCTTAAGAAAGTGTTGCTGGATGCTCTTCAACACTGTGGTCTTGCCGACACCGCCCATTCCGTAGATGCCTATGATGTCTTTTCCACCATCGACGTAGTCCACAATGTCCTCCACATACGACTCAATCCCAACGGGCGATTGGTGTGAGATGGGAAGCATCATGGTGGATTCCGGAGGCCCAACTGTGGCAACCGAACCCAGTCTATCAGCTCGGTCCATCAATTCTTTAATGTCGCTGAGCTTCTTCGCCACTCTTAGTAGGATGGAGCAGCAGTTTGATGACTCTCTGATAGGGACATAATCTCCTGCTTGTTGTATTTGACTAGTGCCGCCAATTTGAGTTTGATTGAAGCAATTGCAACTGAAACAACCTGATGATCGAAACAACAATTTTTGTTTTTCTCTCCTCTCTTATAGATAAAAGCAGTACGTAGTAGCTCATATTGGATTAAAACACAAAGACTTGTAATTGAATTGGAGTAAAAAGGCAAAAAGATATATACGGGAGACTCACTGATGCTTTGGAAATCCTGCTCGACATCAGTCACTTGGCCTTCCAACGTCTCCACCTCCAGTAGCCACTGGCTCACTTGGTGGGTCGGAATTCTCCCTTCACGCTCTGCCTGATCGATCTGGTTCTTGATGTCATCCCTTTTGCCTCTCAATATTGCCATTTCCTTTTTTAACTTCTTGATGCCAGATTTTGGCCTGCCCAGCCGCAGCGATGCCCACAGCCCGCTCAGGCAACTGTTGACGTCAACGTTGAGATTTAGTTTGATGCAGGCCATGGACGAGAAGAAGGTAACTAGCAACTAGAGGTTTGTTTCTTTTGCAAAGCAAGTAAGGGAAGGGAAGGGAATCAGAACAAAGATGAAGAAACAAGTCAAAAATGGGTTGTTATAAACTACAAGAAAAGGAAAAACAAAGCAAAAAACTTTTGCACATGTTTACAGCTAGCAAAACGACAGCACAATTGTCAGTTGATAAGTTTGCAATAGAATAGTACTTAAAACAACACCTAACCACAATATATATATACAAACATAATTTTGTATATAACATATTAATTGTTGACTAGCAATATGGGTAAGCGTTAAGCGGGAGGGAGTTGTATATAACGTCATTACAGCGACAAGAGATTTGTTTAATTCTTTTAAGAGAACTCAAAGTCCATTTATGTTTATGTTTATTGCTTGCGTGCGCAAAGATGAAAGAGCCCTCTCAACTGCTACTTTGACAATGTTACGTTTCGTTGACTGAAATAATAAGATGTTTGTGGAAAATAATAAGATGGTTATATTTGTATATATATTTATGCAAGGGTTTGTCTGTCTGTAAAAAATTAAGAAATTAATAATGTACATCAAATTTTTTTTTTGCAAAGAAAAGTAGTTGTATAGTTCATATATGGAGTCCTGATTTGACATAAACCATGCAAGAGAGAAAACACTGCCTTGGATACAAACAATAAATATTTTGCCTATTATGAAAAAGAAGAAATTAAGAATAATCCAGAGTCAAAATTATAAACTTACCTTCCTGTAAAAATGTGTTCTCTGACTCCAAGTATTGATGGATACCTCATACCATCATGTTTTTTCAGAAAATCTTGCAGCAGGTTTCGCATTTTCAGTGACTCTTCCATGTAGTGTTCCTATAATGATAACCTAAGATGGCTATGGCAACCAAACAGAAATGAAAGAAATAGTGAAAAACCCTCTACCTAGTTCATGTCGATAGTCTGTAAACCTTCACCTGGCTATGAGAATAGACAGTATTACCAAAAAAACTAGAAAATAAGATAGTGTCATCCAGTCTCAAGCATGACAATAGCATAAGTAAAAATAAAGTGATGTAAATATATAGGATCATAATAGATGCCTACATTACATATCTGATCAAACAAAAAAGTTTCTTAGGTTGTCACGATTACAGTTTAAAACTAAAAAAGCAAAATATGAACGTATCTATTAATCCATGAGGCTCGTTGAAGGTTCTCCAGTTCCATTTGCGAACAACCAAGCATTAGTGTTTATGGAAAAATTCATTAGCAAAAACAAACGTTATATGTATGAAGGTTTATTGATTGACAATTAGAAGTTACACAGTGGGCTCACTTTAGGCAGCACCAATTATTATGTTTAATGAACCATAAATATAAAAATAAATATACTTCAATATATCTACTTATCTGGAGCATTGGGTCTTCAGTCTCTTGTGAATCAAAACGATGCGGCATAGGAAAAGTAGAAGGACTAATGACTGAAAAGCGATCAAAAAATTCTCGCATTTAGAGATCGACTGACATCCTAACTCACTCATCCATCGACCACTCTGACTGCTCTACAGCCATCCTGACCCGTTCATCCACCGACTGCTCTGATTGCTCTAATATCGTAACCCAATCTCTCAGTGCTTGATTTTCTAATCATAATTCTCGCATTTCAATGGATTGAGAACTGGATCGACCCTTGGCCCTACGAGCCATAACATGATTATTTCAAATTATAACTTAACTCACTTCAAGTAGGGTTTAACCTCATCACAGTTGAGGAGTATGTATATTCTTGCTGCATGATATTCTTTTGGATTTAACCATCTATTAACAGATGCACCGATTGGCTTACCAGAAAATTTGAAAATAAAAAGCATTTCTGAATCTATCGATTGAGCATCATCTGAATTTCGAGGACACTTGTGATGTCTGTTTTTCACATTATAAGTAAAATAATATGAACAAAAATAAGATGCTTCTTCAACTAGATAAGCATTGCATATAGTTCCTTCAAATTTTATTTTGTTACGAACATTATTCTTTAATCTCCTCAAAAATCGTTCAAAAGGATACATCCATCTGTACTGCACAGGACCAGCTAATCGTGCCTCATAAGGTAAGTGAACTGGTAAATGTTCCATTGAATCAAAAAAACTAAGTGGGAATATACACTCAAGTTTACAAAGAATAATTGGAATTTTAGTTTCCAGCCGAATCATTTTCGATGTCATGATAACCCTCGACATTAAATTTCTAAAAAAAAGACTCAATTCTGTAAGTGCTTGCCAAACATTATTAGGAAGCAGGTCATGAAAGGCGATTGGAATAAGTCTTTACATAAACACATGACAGTCATGATTCTTCATACCAAACATTCTTAATTTTGTCATATCCACACATCGAGCCATATTCGAAGCATAACCATCAGGAAATTTGACTTCTTTCAACCAACTGCACAATATATGTTTACTTTCTTTGTCCAATGTATAACAAGCCTTAGGAAATTTATCGATTGCTTCATTTTGATGCAACTCAGGTCTGTTAACTAATTGTTTCAATTTCTCACGTGATTTTACTGTGTCTTTAGTTTTGCCCATAACATTCATTACAGTATTGAAAATATTATTGAAAAAATTCTTCTCCACATGCATCACATTTAAATTATGTCGAACGAGCAAATACTTCCAATATGACAACTCCCAAAATATGCTACATTTCTTCCAACCACACTTGCATACCTTAGCAATATATTTATTTAAGTCATCAGAACCCATCTGATTTACTGATACAAATCCATAGTTGTCTATTTCCTGAAGGACTTTCTCTCCTGATTTGATTACAGGTGGTTGTTTTCTGACCACAGCAATTTTTATGAACTCTTTCTTATTTCGCCTGAAAGGGTGTTCTTTTGGTAAAAATTTGCAATGATTATCAAACCAAGATATTTTACCACTACAAGGTAATGAAAATGCATCTGACTCTATCATGCAATGTGAGCATGCTAACTTACCAACCGTGCTCCAATCAGACAACATTAAGTATGCTGTAAAATTACTAATCATCCACAATAAAGCAACATGCAAGGTAAAATTACTTTTAGTTGCAATATCATAAGTCGGAGACCCTATATTCCACAATTCATTCAACTCCGCAATAAGAGATTGCAAAAATATATCTATTTTCTCTTTTGGATTCTTTGGACCTAGAATAAGCACGGTAAGGAACATGAAATCATCTTTCATACACATCCATGGTGGTAAATTGTATGGTGTTACTATGACTGGCCAAGATGAATATTGTTGTCCAGATTGACCAAATGGTTGAAATCCATCTGCTGAAAGTCTCAGTCTTACATTACGCGGTTCCATTAAAATGAAGGAAACATTGTATCAAGATGTTTCCATGTAGGGGAGTCAACAGGATGACACATTATATCTCCTTCGTGTACATGCTCATGATGCCATCTCATATGGTTTGTTGTTGCAGCAGATGCATACAAACGTTGAAGTCTAGCAGTTAATGAAAAATAATACATAACTTTCCAAGGTATATTTTTCTTCTTTTTCCCTGATATGCGACTGCGTTGTCCATACCGAGGATGATTACACAATCTGCATTCAGTCAATTCACTATCTTCATTCCAAAAGATCATGCAGTTATTTATACAACAATCAATCTTTTCTACAGGCAAACCTAAACCCCTGATCAATTTTTTTATACTATAAAAACTATCAGTCATTATAGTATCAGTAGGGAATAACTCTGACATCAATTGACAAATATCATCATAACATCGTTTAGAGAAATGATGTTCTGCTTTGATATTCAATAGTCTCGCAATAGCTGATAATTGGAATGACCAGAAGGAATGTCTTCCCATACTTCTCTTTCACTAGCATTTAACATGTCATATAATTTCTGGATTTTAGGTGTTGGTATTTCATCAACATTTTGATGAACAAATGCATTCATAGTATTATAAACCATTGACTGCATTGTATTGTCATTAAATGATGAATCATCTTAGGCAAATGATGATTCATGTTGAGTAATATAATTAGATGACAAAGCACCAGAATGCCCAATTGGCTCAAACACATAAGGTTCTCCATGACAATACCAATTGTAATAATTTAGAACAAATCCATTTTTATATAGATGCACTTTCACAGTATTCTCATCACGAAAAGTTGTATTTCTACATTTGCAATGATTACACGGACACCGTAAATGATCACCATTCATACACTCTGAATGACGCTTAGCAAATTCAATAAAATTTTCAACTCCATCAAAATATTCATCAATAATAAATTCATTCTCTAATCTATTATACATCCAAAGTTTATTCATATACATTTTAACCTAATGAGAAAACAATTACGATATTAACAAATGTATAAAGCTAAACATGCAAAATTCATAACATAAACCATAATACCACTTAAACTTAAAATAAATAAGATATTTTAAATTCAAAATTAAAAGTACCACGAACAGAGTATATCCCAAACGGATGGAAGATGGTGCTCAGAATATGCAGCTAGTACACCTGAAGATAACAAAAAAATATTAAAAAATTATCATCGGTCACATTACATAGCAGTAGAATTAGCCCCAAGCAGCCCCTGACGGTTGGCCCGGGCAACCCTGCGACCATCCCCTTCAGCCCTGATAACATGCATTTATATGGTTTATTTTGGCTCTAATAGTTGATGTTTTCGCTCCTCTCGTTGTGTAACTATTGAGTATTAACACATTTTACGAGTAGGAACTCATTTTGGACTATAATGATTATTCCTACAAATTTTGAATTGAATCTAACATTTTCTATATGTTTTTGTAGGATACATAAAGAGTCATGAAGTTGGATTGAGTTGGAGCACATTTGGAGGTGTTTAGAGGTCATTTGAGGTGTTTTCGGGGGTACCAGGGCCGTGTCTTACCTCTCCAGGCCATGTCTCATAAGGCACGACCGTGCCTCACCTTGCCCAGGCCGTGTCTCACAAAACACGTCCGTGCCTCATCATTCCAAGATTGAAAACATGGTCGTGCCTTATTTGGACTGCTCTGCAAACCAAAAGTAAAATGACCATAACTGTTTGCTCAGATGGAACCATGGGACGTACCACATACCAAACTGAAGAGAACTTCAAGATCTACAACTTTATTTCAGGGCATGACAAAGGATTCCTTCTCTAAGATGTGATAAAAGGCACAGAAATGCCTCTTCCACAGAATACTTCCAACTCTGGGTCGTGTCTATTCTACAGAAGGGTACCCACTCTAGGTCATGCCTAATAGGCAGGACCATGCTTATTTTATAGAAGAATGAGTTCTCCAGGCCGTGCCTCATATTTCCACGGTCGTGCCTCACCTTTCCAGGGCCCAAACACGGCCATGCCTCATCTGGACAGATCTGCAGACTAAAAGTAAAATGAGCATAACTTTTAGCTCAGATTGAATCACGGGTCATGCTACATCTCAAAATGGATCCAACCTCAAGATCTACAACTTTTATTCAGGGTGTTTTGACTGGTTCCACCTCTAAGATGTGATAAAAGGCACGGTTGTACTATACTTGTAGATTTTGGGCTGTGTCTATGAGACACGGTCGTGCCTCTTTAACAGGGGGATGCTTGCTCTTGGTCGTGTCTATGAGACACGGTCGTGCCTCCTCTACAGAAGGGTGACTTCTCTGGGCCATGCCTCGGAGACACGGCCGTGCCTCCCAACAGAACATTGACTTCTCTAGGCCGTGCCAAATAGACACGGTCGTGCCTCCAAACAGAACATCAACTCCAACAGGCCGTGCCAAAGAGACACGACCGTGCCTCATCAACAGAAAGGTGTTTTCTCTAGGCCGTGTCAAAGAGACACGACCGTGCCTCATTTGCAGATTGGCAACCTCTCCGGGCCGTGCCTAAGAGGCACGGCCGTGTGGAGAGGTATAAAAGTTGATTTTTGAGAAAATGAAGCCATTCTTCCCCTTGGACCTGACTTAAAGGCTAGCCGCCACTTTCCCTTCACCTTCATCATCATCCACATCCATCACTGCCGTCGGAAAGAAGTCAAAGGGATTTTCGTCTTCAATCCGACCATCTTCCATCCAACGAGGAGTCAACGGGATTTCCTTCTCCTCCAAGTCATCTCATCTTCCACATCAACCATGGAGCTTACATCGGAGTGGAATTCCATCCGTCGCCGCATTCTTCTGTGGAAGTTTTGCCGCCTCGCATCTACCTTCGGCTAGGGACATTGGGAGAGTCATTTTACCTCTATTTCTGAACTTAGATTTATTTTTGCACATTAGATGTTTGTTTAAATTCCCCTTACAGTTTTGGATGTTGATTGTCTTTAGTTTTCTCTTGTTTACTTGTTGTTGCACTTCCTTTCTTCATTAATGCAATTTATTCTTAGCACTTTCATATTCGCAAGTCCTTTTACAATGCTTTGTGTTCTTTCCAGTCATTAGAT
>JAOBBC010122839.1:0-10465 GCA_025388495.1 Curcuma longa | reverse complement strand
GGACTTCATCCTTTGCCAAGAGGTCTCACCTCCGGGACTTCACCTTTGCCAAGAGGTCGCGCCTCCGGGACTTCACCATTTGCCAAGTCTTCCAACCTGGACTTTCCTGTGAACTCAATTTACACACGTTAGATCACCAACATTATCTAACTTAAACTGATTCAGCCAAACATTAAAATCCAAATCGCTTGGGGCAAAATTGCCCCAACACCTTGATGCTTAGGATGAGCTCTTTGTAACTTCGGTCTATGGACTCTGATTCTTCATAATAATCTTAATAGGATCTGAGCATTATCGGTCGACCTCATTATGAGGTCGACACTTGTCTTGATACCTAAACCGAGCTCTTCCTAGCTTTGGTCCATGAACCCCAATCTTTCACCGTACTCAGCAAAATACGGACATCATCTGATCGACCTCGTTAAGGGGTCAGCACGGGCCAAGATGCTTAGAACAATGGTAGGTAGACTTCGCTCTTACAACAAGCTTAGCAAAGCACAGACATCATATGCCGACCTCAGGGCTTGGTCCCGTATTCACACACCAACCTCATGACATGGTCCAGGCACCATATGCCAACCTTATGACTAGGCCCCGACCTCTCGAGCTTGCTTCATGGCGTGGTCTCGGCCTCATAGTTAAGCCATAGGGCCACACCGATAAGCTCGGATACGCATCCAGGGCTACTTGGCCTCAGTAGCATACAATAATCTCATTTATACACTTCAATCAGATCGGACGTGCATAGGAGAGCAAATACGCATACCTAATTCAGCTCGTCAACCCATATAAGCTCACGGCATACCTACACATCCCGGTCACTCATACCAATCAGCCATTACCAACCTCAGGTAGCTGGACAGATATCAACAGGTCATCACGTTGACCTTTTCGTCGGGCTTAGCAACTTATCTATAAGGATCAGGATAGGGACCAAGTGCCCCTACTTGGTCCCGGACAGTCCTAGCCGTCGAAGGAGGATGACTAACGTTGTTAAGCCGTTAGATATTTGAAACTTATCAGAGATCGATCCGCTGATCCCGCCTTCATGACCAATCGCAAACGATGAGATCCAGGGATATCGCTCCCGCTACCTCTATATAAACCCCGCATGTATGACAAATGACGATCTTGAATTCTATACACATACAACTACTTCGATTTTCTCTATTCCTGACTTGAGCGTCGGAGTGGCCATGTCGGGAATCCCCGACGCCTTGCTAATCCGTGCGTTCAGTTCTTGCTTCTTCAGGTCCTTCTTGTCGACGGGTACCCGAAGGTTGATGTGGCATTTTATTGACTGGTGGCTTGGCTGTCGTTGGCATCGAGCCGGAACAGTGATCTAAATCGGGAACAACTGAGTAAAGTTGTACCCTTTAATAGTGCTAAGGAGTTGTGGGAGAAGTTCATTGAGCTTTACGAAGACTCAACTAACTCATGGACCGCCAAGAAGGACTTAATATTGCTAAGTCAACTTTAGAATATCCAAATATGAAATGATGAACCTGTATGCATTGCCGATTCAAGGAAATCTTAAACATCATTCATGCACTTGGTGAACAAATCGATAATCGCAACTGAATTGGATATGCTCTAAAAGCCTTCCCAAGAACAACCCTATGAGCATCAATAGTGAATGCCTATAAAGTGTCAAAAGGCCTATCCATAATAAAATTAGATAAATTTTTTTTGTGACTTTGAACTTTATGAACAGACTAATCTAGACTAAATGGAAAAGAGGATATCTATAATTGCTAAGAAACCTAAGCTTATGTCAAAATTCAAACTTACGAAAGAAATCAAATTTGAATCTGAGTCCAGATCATCGACTAATGAAGATGACTTACCTTCAAAAGTCATAAATCTAGTCAAACAAATGATCCAATGAAAAAGATTTTCCAAGAAGTTTGCAAGAAAGGAAATCTCAAAAAAGGATATAGCTAATATCCAATGTTTTAAATGCAATAAAAAGGGATATTTTAAAACAAATTGTCAACTTCTAAAAGATAATGAAAAAGATAATCACAAAGATAGAAAGAAAAAGAAAAAGACACTCAAGACAATCAATAGGATTCTCATGATTTTTTTCCACTCTTCATCATTTGCACTAAACGTGACACTCAAAATAATATGATGTAAAAGTTATTACTTCCTCGATAATGTATGTATTAACAATAGAGGCTTCTAACACATGTCTTATTTGTCACTTTTTTTCAAATGATATAGAATCTAATTGCAATAAAATAAAATATATTAAAAAATAATATATAATCAAATTAGTTATTTTATCTGCATGGATAATGAAGTATAGAAAATGAAACTTTTACTTTTTAAATGGATACATTCATCAAAAAGAACCTCCAACTTTGGCATCATTTGGCAAATAAACCAAAAGATATTCCATGGAATCAAAAAGTGATAGTGAAAATATCTTTTCTAAATTACATAAAATAATTGAAATGTCTCTCTCTAATATCTCCATGTGTGAATGTCTCAATACTATCGAGCAAATATCATAAAGAAAAATGTTTAACTCTGTAATGAAATGACACCCATATAAAATTTGATAAGAGTTCCTTAAAAGCAATAGGAATTAGCCTTTTCATGAATATATGACTGTTGTAAATTTTTAAACTAATGAATTTGTATTTCTTCATATCGACACATCTTCCAAGATTAGAGACATAACCATTAGAAAATTTCAATGTTTCAAACCATTCACAAACAATTCATCTTTGATCCTTATTAAATGTGTAAACTACTCTTGGCTTTGGTCCCTTAGTACTTTCATTGATATCAAGAGTGTGTCATTTACAAAAGAGTCACATATTTTTTCTTGCATTTAGATTGTCTTTCATTTTTCTAGTGATATCCATAATTGTATTTATTAGATTATCAAAAATATTCTTCTCAATATGCATTACATCGAAATTATGATAAATCAAATGACTCTTCTAATATGAAAAATTCTAAAATATACTCTGCTTAGTCCATTTAAGCATACTTTCATATTCATATGTTGTATCATTAGCTCTTCAATAACAGATGAAAAGTTAAACACTCTATACTAAATTTGTTCACCTGTTAATCTCAATGGCGGAGATGTTCTTTCAATTCTATTCTTAGTGAATTCTTCTTTATTCCTTCTGAATTTATAATTTGGTGGTAAAAATTATTTATGATAATCAAAATAACTTGGCTTCTTCTTATGTTTCAATCTGATTGACTTTGATCTCTCTATACATATTGGACATCCTAAAATCCCAATGGTACTCCATCTCGATAACATATCATAAGTTAGAAAGTTATTTATGGCTATGTTGCAAGCTCGGAACTCGGTGTAGGAAACCTAGATCTAGACCTCGACTGTCGATGTAGAAGTAATGGAGGTGGGACCAAAGGTTAATCAAGAGTCTCGGCCAATGAAAAGAAGTTAGGTACAAAAGCAGCCTCCTCTTATGGAGATAGGTGTGACGCACCCATCGAGCGAGACAGACCGACGTGCTCCCCAACACATCGGCGAGCCCATCAAAAGGAATTCCCTTGGCGGCCCTACCTTTAAGAAGTCAAGCTTCGGAAGGTCGCAGCAAAAATTGCCATGATAAGAATAACTTGCTAGCCTCGGCTCTGAGATAAGACCAAGCCCCTGCTCTGACTGCGTCCGAGACAGGATCCAGACCACCCAATACCCTTCCTCCTAGGGTTCCCCGAGCCTCCTCAAAGGAGAGAGAGGAACACTCCAGGCATGTTTTGGAAGAGGTTCATTGGTATGAAATCGAAGTTTTGCCCATCTTGGGCTTAGAGTGTCTAATGAGTGCCTCACTGGTTCTATTGCAAAGGTAAGAAGTTTTCGTGGTTTGTTGGTTGATATAACTAATGCACTAATTTAATGATTTATACAGACCTTGAAGGAGCATAGAGTAGAGCACAGTCAACTAGAGGCTCAAGTGGCTGAGTTGAAAAATCAATTGGCACAATCAATCGGAGACTTTGAGGAGGCTCTGGCTATAGCAGAGAAAGCTCGGACCGATGTTGAGGCAGCTCAGGCTGATGCTGAGGCGACCCGAGTTGAGATAGAGAATATGCATAGAGAGACCAAGCTCCAAATTGAGAAGCTTCGCCAAATGGAGCAGGCTTTAGAGAAGGTCAGGGTTGCCTTTCAAATATTGGAAGAAGAGGTCCATAAGGCAAGAGGAGAGGACGAGACCTTCAAAAGGGAAGCTGCCCAGGCCAAGGCTGAATCAATATCCTTCCACGCGCAACAAGGATAGCTTCATCGCCATCTGCATGAAGCGGTTGCTAAGACATAAGACCTAGAACATAAACTGGTTAAGGAGAAGAGGCAGAAGGAGCAAGCCAAATTTGAGTTAGAGAAAACATCATTTGAACTGGTGGTTGAATGAATGAAACTGACTGAACATAAGGTCGACCAAGAAGGACGCTAGTAGGAGTGAAAGAAGCCCATCCTTACTTCTCCAAAGTACTACGACCTGCTAGGGGTGAGGACTAGCAGGATACTAAGGCATGGATTCAAGGGAGCGGGTCATCAATTCCTACAATCGGGCTCATACCACGGGGTGCTGATATGAGTTTCCTGGATTTAAGGAAGGTTTGGGATAACCTGCCTTCCTCTAAGAGATAGGATTAGCTACATTCTCATTACTATTTTAGTTGCTTCTTTTGTATCCTCCTTCCTTTAAATATAATTGTCTTGACTTTTTGGTAAATGAAATGAACATCTTTTCCTTGTCATTCCTTTGTCTTGACGCAATGATCCTTTTAAAAAATGAGTACCGCTTCTTGTCACTATTTGTTTTGATATGATGAGTCTTCAAAGAATGTGAACATCCTTTGGGTAATACTATTGAGGAAGTAATAATTGGAGTTATGTGAGCCCTTGATGAGATCAAGGTATAATTTGAACGGGAGAGTTCTGTATTCTTAAGACTAGGACACAAGTTTAAATCTTGATGCTTTCTGCCTATCATAAGACAAATCTCGAGCAGGGGACTCAAAGCTCGGGGCTTGGAATTCCTTATCTATCGTAAGGCTATATCACGAACTCGAGACTTGGTGCTTCATGTTTGTCATAAAGCTATGTCACGAGCTCGCGGCTCAGTGCTTCGTGTTTGTCATAAGGCTAAGTCACGAACTCAGGGCTCGGTGCTCTGTGCTCTGTGTCTATCGTAAGGCTATATTGCGAGCTCGATGTAGGTTCTCCATGTCTATCGTAAGTCTATGTCGTGAGCTTAGGATTCAGTATTCTGTGACTATCATAAGGTTATGTCGCGAGCTCGAGGCTTAGTGCTCCGAGCTTGTTGTAAGACTATGTCGTGAGCTCGGGGCTCCATGTTTGTCGTAAGGCTAAGTCATGAGTTCAGGGCTTGGTGTTCTATGCCTATCATAAGGCTATGTCGCGAGCTCGAGGTTCAGTGTTTCGTGTCTGTCGTAAGGCTATGTTGTGAGCTCGGGGCTTGGTGCTCCGTGCCTATCATAAGGCTATGTCGCGAGCTCGGGACTTAGTGCTCCGTGTCTGTCATAAGGCTATGTCACTAGCTCAGAATTTGGGGCTCAGTGCTTCATGTCTATTATAAGGCTATGTTGCGAGCTTAGGACTCGGTGCTCCATGCCTATCATAAGACTAGCTAGTTGCAAGCTCGGTGCTCTGTGCCTGTCATAAGGCTATGTCACAAGCTTGGGGCTCGGTGCTCCGTGCTTATGTCTTAAGACTATGTCGCGAGCTCGAGGTTCAGTGTTCCGTGCTTGTCGTATGGTTATGTCACGAGCTCAAGGTTCGGTGCTCCGTGTTTGTAGTAAGGCTAAGTCGTGAGCTCGGGGCTCGGTGTTCCGTGCCTGTCGTAAGGTTATGAAACATGGGAATAAGGATGTGAGGATAAAATGTTGTTTTATTTAATATGATGTGTTGGCACAACAGAAAATAAACTAATGGCTAGATGTGTCAAGAATCTGACGATTAACTCCACAACCTAAGTGTGATAGGGCATGAGGTGGGTGGCATTCCAAGGTCTACCGAGCTCTCTTCCCTCAGAATCTTTCAAATAATAAAATACACTATTGAATCTTGAATGACTCGATAAGGTCCTTCATATTTTGGTTCTAACTTCCCGACATCTCCTACGGGGTTTACTTTTTTCTAGAGGAAATCTCCTACCTAAAAAGAACAAGGAATAATCCGTTTATTATAAATTTGGCACATATGCTAGTGGTACGAAGCGAGTCGAGTATCTACTTTCTCTTTGGTTTCAGTAATGAGGTCAAATTTCAAGAGTTATTTACACGAGTTATCTTCCCGTAGGTGTTGATACGTGTAGATTCTAGTCCAATTTCTATTGGTACTACTGCTTCCCCACCATAGACGAGATGAAAAGGTGTCATCTGATGCTATCTCTTGAAGTAGTTCTATATGTCTATAGGATACCAGGTAATTCATTAACTCATTTGCTCTACACTTGGTCTAACTTTATCTTGAGACCTCTGACGAGCTCCTTATTGACTACCTCTGCTTACCCATTACTTTAGGGATAGACTACGGATGTGAAGGCTTGCAAAATCCCAAACCCCTGGCACCATTCCTGGAGCTTACACTCTTGAAATTGTTGATTGTTATCTGATACCAACTTGAGGGGGATGCCGAACCTGTAAATGATGTTCTGCCAAAGAAATTTCAGAACGACTTCTTCAGTGATCCACACTAATGGCTCATCTTCAACCCACTTGGAGAAGTAGTCGATAGCCACCAAAAGAAACTTTTTCTAATTATGTTATATTAGGAAATGATCCACAATATCCATCCCCCATTGATCAAAAGGGCAAGAGACAGTTGTAGTTTTTAATAACTCTGTAGGATGATGAGGGAGATTTTGATGTCTTTGGCAATTCAGGTAGGTGCTAGTCATCCGAACTATGTCAGCCTATATAGTGAGCTAAAAATATCCAACTAACAAGATCTTTTACATCACGTCCATCGATGTGATTTCTATAAATACTTTGATAAATCTCTTACATAACATATTCTACTTCATGTGGACTAAGACATTTGAGTAGAGGATGGAAGAAAGCTCGCTTATACAAGGTATCTCCTACCAGGGTGAATCGGGTCGCTTGCCTTTTAAGTGTCTTGGCTTGACTTGGATCAAGATCAGGGTTCCATGCTTTAGGAAGGCGATGATGGGACTCTCCAATCAGCGGGTTCGGACACCTCGGTGGCCCTATCAATGTGGGCAATCAATTGGTCTTGAGCTATAAGTTCTTCTTGCTCCTAATTTATTAAGGCACTGGTCAATCTAGCTAGCTCATCTGCTTTTTGATTTTTCAGATTGAAGCACTTTCTATAGGGTAACTTCCTAGAAGTCAGCTTTCAATTTCTTAAAGGCCTCAGTATATCTTCAAAGTATGTCATTACAGATTTCAAAAGTGTCCTCTATCTATTGGGTGGCTAATTGTGAGTCAAAGTGGATGATTATCTGGGTTGCTCCTACGTGTTTGATTGCTTGAAGGCTGACAAGTAATGCTTCATACTCAACCTCATTATTGGAGACCTTAAAATGAAGTTTTACTATGAGCTGTAATGTATCCCCATTAGGGGAGCATAATAAGATTCTGACTATGCTTCTTTCTTGGTGGCTAATCCATCTACAAAGATTTTCTAGGTCTCTTGCAACTCTATGCAAGAGGTCTCGGTTTGGAAGTCAATCAAGGCCAGGGCTTTAATGGTTGTTCTTGGCTGACACTGGATGTCATACTCGCCAAGCTCCGTGATCCATTTGATCAAGCGTCCAGAGGCTTCAAGATCAGTTAATATCTGGCCCAAGGTACTATTGATGAGCACCGTAATGGGATGTGAGAAGAAGTATGGTCGGAGTCTTGGGTGGTCAATACTAATGATAGAGTAAGTTTCTCTAAGGTGGTGTAATGAGTCTTAATGTCTTTCAAAAGATAGCTCGATAAATAGATAAATTGTTGAACACTTCCTTCTTGCACACTAGAACTGAACCGAGAGCTCCTTCAAAAGATGACAAGTATAACCACAAAGGTTCGCTTGTTATAGGTTTAGACAGAATTGGAAGAGTCGTCAGATATCTCTTCAAGCCGTTAAAAGTTTGCTCACACTTTCATCCCAAGTGAATCTACTACTTTTGCATAATATTTTGAAGAATGGAAGACTCTTTGTAGCTGACTATCATATAAACTGTGATAATGTCGTGATTTGTCCGACCAACCTCTGGACCTCTTTAGTATTTCGTGGGGAAGCCATATTTTGCAAAGCTTGGACTTTTTCTAGATTAGCTTTTATCCCTCTTTCAGTGATTATGTATCCAAGGAAGCGATCACTCTTCACGTCAAATAGGCACTTGCTCATATTTAATTTGAGATTATACCTCCATAAGGTACTACATGTCTCCTTGATGTCACTGATTAGGTTTTCAGCCTGAACTGATTGTATTAGTATGTCATCCATGTATACCTCGATGTTGCTGCATATCTGATGTCTGAAGACTCGATCCATGAGCTGTTGATAAGTAACTCTTGTATTTTTCAACCCAAAAGTCATAATCATATAATAAAAAGTCCCGTCAGAGATGATAAAATTAATCTTTTCTTGATCTTCTTTAGCCAAAGGGATTTGATGATATCCTTGATACGCATCTAGCATACATATATGAGTTCGCATCTCGAGGTCAAATCTACTAGCTGATCAATTTTGGAGAGCGAATAATATCCTTTGGGGCAGGCTTTATTAAGGTCTTAGAAGTTGATACAGACTTGTCATTTTTCTTTAGGTTTTGGTACCAACACTATGTTTGCTAGCCATGTTAGAAATTGAACTTCTTGAATGTGTCCAGCCTCAAGGAGTTTGGTGATTTCAATATGGATTACCTTGTCTTGTTCGGGTCTGAAGTGTCACTTCTTTTATCGGACAAGTCAAGACTCAAAGAGGATGTTGAGTTGATGTTCTATTACGGTGGATGTCACCCTTGTAATTTCATAAGGAGACTAGGTGAATACATCACTGTTCTGGATGAGGCAAGCGATCAACCTTATCTTAAGCTCTGGTGTCAAGTCAGCGGATATTTGAGTGACTCTGTCAGGTAGGCAAGGTATAACTTTTACTTCTTCTTTCTCATGTGGCAGTCGTTGGGCAAACATTTCATATAAAGAGTGTACCTCCTCCCATGAAGTTCTCTGTATTTTTTTAAGATCTGTATGAATCATTGCGGTGTGACACTTTCGAGAGACGACCTGATCTCCAGTGACCGAGTTGATCTGATCACCCACCGAAAACTTTAACTTCTGATAAACAGTAGATACTACCACTTGGAATGCACTGAGTGTCAGACTTCCCATAATGATATTGTAGGAGGGAGCATTTACCACTATGAAGATGGTGCTCCGAGTTCACCGTAAGGCCTCCTGGCCTAAAGAAAGAGGGAGGCTGATTTGGCTTAATGGTTGTATTTCATGTCTAGCGAATCTAAATAGAGTTATTGACATGGACCTTAGTTCTTCTCGGTCGATTTGCATTTGATTAAGGTCTCTTTGAATAATACATTGACAGAGCTTTCTGTATTAATGACTACTCTTGCCATATCATAATTGGCTATTACTGCATAAATCACCAAGACATCATCATGAGGAGTAGAGACTCCTTTCAAATCTTATGGTACAAAGCTAATGACAGACCCTTTCACTTGGCCTCTCCTAGTGCCTATGCCATAACTTTCCAACCTTTGTCCATGAGCTTTCCTTGCTCGATTGGAGTCTCCATCAGTAGGACCACCTGAGATCATATTGATGGCACTGCATTGGGGTGTGTTGCTTAAGTGATTTCTGTCTCAGTTAGGACGATCTTCCCATCAATCATCTCGATGACATTGGTTAAGAGAATGTCGTCGCGGGGGTTCTGTCTCTTGGTGTCGGATGGGACTAGGTCGGTGTCGATCTAATCTATTCCCTGAGTCCTCACGCCGAGAATACTTGCAGGATGTGCGCCTGGTTGCTGGAAGAGAGATCCTCCTTCTTTGCTATTTTTCATTTATGACTTAGTTGACTTCTTGAGCTAACTGCCAACATTCTTGAGTGTTATAGCTATGTGATTGATGGTATGTACACAAGCAAAATGACCCTTCTGGAGGAATTTGATTTGGTATTTCTACAATAGCGGGATAGGAGGTCACAGTCTGTACTGCGCGTCCTTCTCATCGAGGGGACATATAATTGAGTTGCGGTGTGGCTTTATTTGTTGTCGTAGGTTGGAAAGATTTCTTATCTAACCAAGGAGTGACTGAGCTATCATCCCTACAGGCGAGCTGTGTTTCTTTTAGATATATGTACTGTTAGATTTGAGAGGTATCCTAAGGCAATCGCCGTACGGTTATACTATTTATTGGATAAATAGTAATTCACTATTTGAGTGCACATTCCATATGTGTTTGATTGGATCTTA
>JAOBBC010122744.1:0-10465 GCA_025388495.1 Curcuma longa | reverse complement strand
GAGGAGAAGAGGTGAAGGTGGGGTTCGGCTTCGCGTTGGCAGCCCCTCCGGTCGGCGTCGACGGCGAGAAGCAGAGACGCTGCAGCGCAACGAAGAATAGAAGAAAAAGGGCTGCGGCGCGATTGGGAAGCCGGTAGGGCTGTAGCTTCTTTTATAATCCTAATGGGTTTGGGTTTAAACCATTAAGCCATTAATCCAATAAATCTCATCCATTAACCAATTAAACCCACTAAACCTCCTGATTCTAAAATTAAGATTTAATTGATCAAATCCCATTCACATTAGATTTATTTAATTAACCCCTTCTAAATTAAAGTTAAGGCTATTTAACTTTAGGTCTTTGACATTGTAGGTCTTCGACGTTTCCAAAAATCGAAAACTTCAACTAGTGCCGTTTCCCATTTCTGTTTCCGCATTTCCCGTTTTCCGTCTCCAAGTTTCCGCATAGATCTAAAGTTCTCAAATTCTTAAAAGCACATCGTACTTTGCTAGTGTATCTAATTTCATATTATTCATTTCACCAACAACTCATCCGGCGACGTCAATCCGCATGGATATGAGCAGAGGAGCATGTGTCCCATGCTCCGCGTTGGAATTTGATCCAGCAAATTAAATATAACGCTTTTTTTTTCTTAGAACTCATTCAAAGTGATATGACATGAAGCTAAACCTTTTTTTTTTTTTGGTTGGCTATCATTGGTTTTTTTTAGCTATCATTGTTGTTTTCATCAAAAACCACTTCATGACAAAAAGAATTTAAAATCATGGATAAAGAGCGTTTCAAGAGACATAAAAATGCATTGATATTCATAGAGTATGGCCCTGAGATTTTTTGGTTGTCATGATATTTTGATCATAAGATAAGCAATGATATACTACATAAAAAAATATAACATGAAAATACAATATGACACACTCCATACAGTGGATCCTACATCCATACAATAAAGTGTGTCATGTTGTATTTTCATACTACATTTTCATATAACATATCATTTTTCATATCTTATTGGCTAAAAGCAGGGCAGAGCTAGAAACTTAATTCCATGTAGACAATTAGGATGCAAATGAATCGAATATGTTTGTGAATTTTTTGAGCCGGTTCGAAAAATATTTGATTCATATTTGAATTATCAAATTTGAGCCGAACTAGATGTTCAATAATTTTTTCGAGTTGAATTTGAACCTATAACATTTTTTTCGATTGTTTACGAGCCACTTATGAGCCGAACTCTAATCGAATTTTGATTATTTTTATATAATTTTAATTTAAATATGCTCAAATTAAAATATGAATAATTCGAACCGAACTTGAATTTAGGTCATTTCGAACTATACACTATAAAAAAGACACGAACTAGTGACAGAATTAGCCACGGATTTAATTTTTCGTCGCTAACTTAACGATGGATTTTTTTTTCCGTCACTAACTAATGTTCAATAATTTTTCCTAATTGAATTTGAACTTATAATATTTTATTCGATTGTTCACGAGCCACTCACAAGCTAAACTATAATCGAACTCTGATTATTTTTTTTTCCGTCGCTAAATTAGTGATGGAATATTTTTTCCGTCACTAATGATTATTTTAACGTAGCTACGAAAAATTAAATCCATTGCTAAACTAGCGATGGAAAATTAAATCTGTCGCTAAATTAGCGATGAAAAAATTTGCTTTAGAGTCTTCAAAAGTCAAGTGAAATTTTTTTTTTGATTATCAAATAAAAAATCTGAGAAGTGATCAAGGAGGTGAATTTCTATCTTCTTTATTTAAAGAATTTTATCAAAATCATGAAATTAGACATGAATTGACAGCTCGATATACGCCGCAACAAAATGATATCACGGAAAGAAAAAATAGGGCAATCTTGTGCATGGTCAGATGCATATTGAAGAAGAAAAATTTACCAACTAAAGCAACTTCTTGTGCCGTCTACCTAATCAATAGATCACCGACAAAAAGGTTACAGAATTCTACTCCAAATGAGACATGGTATGGAAAGAAATCAAATGTCAAAAAGGGTTCTTCGATATGTTAAAGGAACTATTAATTATGACATCTTTTATAAATCATATGTTATTATCAAATTTGTTGGCTATACAGATAGTGATCTTGGAGGAAGTATTGATGATTCTCGAAGTACTTCTAGTTATATTTTTAACCTTGGTAGTGGAGCAATCTCTTGGTGTTCAGAGAAGCAACCAATTGTAGCACTCTCAACTACCGAAGCTGAATACATAGCAGCTTCTTCAGCAGGGTGTCAAACTTTATGGTTATGGGGAATACTTGAAAGTCTCAAATGTAAGTAAAATAATCCAATGATATTATATTGTGATAACCGTTCTACAATTTTTCTATAAAAGGATCCAGTATTGCATGGAAGAACAAAACACATTCACTTGTGATTTCATTTCCTAAGAGAGCTTGTTAATGATGGTGAAATCTAACTAGAGTATTATCTTAGCAATGAACAACTTGTTGATATTTTTACAAAGCCGCTTGGAGGATCTATATTTTCAAAGAATCTTGAAGCTCTAGGAGTAAGAAGCACATTTGATTTATGGGAGGCATTGTTGGATTAAACCATATTCAAGAATTAAATTACAAATTGATTTCAAATGTCTCTTCTACTTCTACAAGAAGTAAAGTCCAATTTCATCTCAAGTACCTCTTCATGGATTTATTATACCTCTTCATGAATTCATTAGTTAATGCATTTAATGTTTTTAATGTCTTGTTGATTTTCATGTCATCCAAAATCCTATAAATATGGATGAAATGTTAAGTTTGCAACAAGAGAAAGATGTAGCAACAAGAAGTCCAATACAAAGAAATCCTATTAGCTTCATAGTCTTCTCTTTTGCCCTTAAATTTCTTAGTTCCTACTTTTCTTCCTTCAAGATAGAGAACCATAGAGGAGGCACAAGGGCACATCAAAGTTACAGACCTGACATCAATTAGATACAAACATCGATTAGATGAGCGCTATAGGCGACCTAGATTTTGCCCACATGTTGGAGGATTTGACAGGAGGAGATATAGGGATTAGATACTTAGATATTAGGCCAACATGGATGTAGATCAGAGAGAGGGACGAACGAGGACTACACATGGAGGACACTATAGGTCCTCAAAGGACAGTGGGACTAGTGGGTGATGGTAGACTTAGCATCTAGTAGGACGTCACGATTCACTTTGTATGCCCGGCTAGATACCACGATGTGTTTGATAGTGGCATTTAAAGGTATAGTTGGTACTTGAGAAAATACAAATTAAACTACTGTATATTGTCCATTGATGTCTTTTCAGATCTGATACTTTATCAAATATGACATGAGCAAGTATCTATAGTTGCTTGTATGTTTGTATGTTTTTGATGACATGCATATCTACCTTTTATAAAAAAATTTATATTTGCCCTAGGGGCATGATGTGATGGTAAGAGGTGGGACAGACTCCCTAAGCAACGATGGTTAAAATCTCACCTAGATATATTACACCTGGAGAGTTTAAAATTTTTATAATATTAGACCGTCCATCACCCATCCACACTTCTCGATTTATTCTGATGATCGATAGAAAATTTTCGTGGGACCGGATCTATCACCTTTAGGATTAGTCAAATCATAAGAACTGGATATCTGCATTACCAAAAAAATATCTTATATTCGTTTCAACTTCACATTTTTAGAGCACAACCTACTAGCTATACCTTAGCATAAGGAAGTTCCATATATACTAGTTGATGGTGAAATTAACCTCAGGTCAAGGTTGACCAAGCTTGATTTGACTCGAGTTGGATTTTAATATTTGATCACTATGTTAGTTAGATGTCAAGTAGGTCAAGTTGATCGGATATCTGACAAGAAAAGGAAAGTATAAGTAGGTCGTGGTTGACTGGGCACTTGGTGATTGAAGATGACAAAAGTCCAAGTGGATTACAATTGATCGGATACTTGATATGTGAAAGAAAAAATCCAAGTAAGTCATGGTTGATAGGACACTTAAATGATTGTGATGCAGGAGAATCTAAAGGTTTTTATTACTATTTTTGATAATTTTTATTTTTAATAATTTTTAAAATTTTTGATATTTAGAGTATTTTTTATTAATTTTTATCTTTTGTATTTTAGGATTTTGAATTTGTTTAAGATTTTTAGGACTTAGAATCTATTAAGATATTTTTTCTATTAAGATCTTTTCCTTTTTTTACATTTTATGATTTTAGGGTTATATAAGTATCTATTTAGTTATTATTTAAGAGAAATTTTTTTGATTTAATAATATTTTCAACAATGTCGTTTATCTTTTGGTATTTTTCTGAATCAACATATTTTAGAAAATTATTTTCGACATTCACAGTTGATCAAAGGAATTAATACTGCCCATAGGATAATCGCTATTCCGTCCAACGTCAGTTAGTATTAGAATTTATCAAATCCGAGGGATGGTCATTGTGGTCCTGATATATAGTACGTAGTCATCACAGCTAGGTTCCGGTTGAGGAAGCTTTGCATTGTGATCGTAGCACCTAAGATGAGATTCTTGATTTACAAAGAAAAATCACAAAATTAACTCAGTGTCTAACGGCGTGAGATCTTGAAATTTGTAAGTTTCCTCATCTTAATTGTAATTCTACTTTTCAAAACCCCTATCACAATCGCAGAAGTCATGATCGAGAGAAACAGTACGGAGGTATCAAATTTTTAGTTGATCTTCTCGAGTTTTTTGATACGTTTCAAGATGAGGAATTCATTGATTGACTTAACGAAGTTGAGAGAATTTTTTGTTATGAGGAAGTGTTCGACTGTTTGAAAAGTAAACTGGTTGTCATTAAACTTAAAAGTTGAGCATTAGCATTTGGGAGCAATTGCAACACTCACAAAACAAATAAGGCAAAGGTAAGATCATTTGATTTAGAGAAGATGATGAAAAAAAATGAAAGATATTTTTCATGAGATCAAGAACAAGTGTAACAAAAAAATAAGATCAGAGAGTCATCATAATCCAAGTTGTGAATATCAATTCAGGTCGCAAATCTAGGGGTGGTAGTGACCATGAAGGTTGTAGTACTTATTCTCAGTCCACTTTAACAGATGATGGTGTCGGTAAAGGTCAATCCATCAACGGGAAAGAAAATGATAGTAATATTGCTCTTGTTTTGCCAGTTGTGGAATCTGCAACAATACCAAGCAACCCTAAAAAAGACCAACAATTCAAAACACTTTTGCTTCCATAAGAATTCCACTGCATGCAACAAACATTGCTGACGGAATTTCTACACCTTTGCAATTTTCATCTAGTTTTCAAAACAGTTGGTTAGGGAAGAGAGAGCATGTTTCTATGGCTGATATTATCAAGAGGGAAGACCTGAAGGGAAACATCCTACTGACGAAAAACAATGCAGAACAATCCTTTGCTACATTTGTAACATCAGAATCAGAAGAAAAAGTAGACTCCTTTCAAGAAACTAATCATTTGTCAGATAAAAGTCATGGCATTGGAACTGCTGAACACCATCACATTTCCAATGACGGGTGGTCCCTAGTCGAATGGTCCCTAGTCGAAGAGCAACCTGCAGAAAGTGTGTTAACTACTACAGAGATAACTGATGATTCACCAGCTTACACTAACCCATCAGAACTTGCAGCACCTAATTTGATGGTTGTTGGTGCAGCACCTAATAGATATTTGTTCAAAAGATATCCAAGACCATAAGGGAAGAGCAAGTGTTAAACGTCAGCCAATAGAATCCAAACTCATATCAACATCAGAAAGGCAGTTAGATTTTGAAACGCCTGAAGATGCTTCCCATTTCGATGAGAGATTATTGAGGATGGTTTGGAGATTTCTTCAACTGTTGCAACACTAAGGCAATTAAGTGTACATGAGGAGGGAAACACAAAAACTAAGGCTGAGCCTGCATTAATAATTCCTGACCATCTCCGGTTTACCAATGCAGATTGTTCCCAGCTAAGCTTTGGCAGTTTTGGAGATGGTGCATTTTCTAAATTCTTTTCATCAAAGCCACCAGAAAGCAACTTGAAAGTGACCCCAGCTGTAGATGATGATTATCGAATTGATGAGTCAGATTCAAGAAATCGAGTACTACAGCAACGAGCAGCTCAAGCCTACTCTCACTGAGAATGTAGCTTCCATAACTTGCACTGCTTCAGAAAATGTTGATGTGCCTTCAATTTCACAACCTGAAGGTTCAATGGATGCTACAATTGAGTATGACTGTCACGTCCCGAGAGAGAGATGATTGTCCGAAAAATTTCGACAGTATCTCCCCTGTAACAATTCAACTTTCCTTGATACATAAGGCTAACACGATCGATCACTGACACAATATAAGTAAATAAACTACTAACTACAATAATAAAGGTCCACACGGCCACAATCCACATAATCAACACCTATTACTATGCAATAACGAAAATCCCAAAAACACTTCGATAGTGTTCCCTACGTCTCTTGTAGAATTAGGACCCTCAATAGTTCTCTCAAGTTCCACTATCTCAACGTCTCAGTTCAGGTGATTTCCCACAAATGACATCAATTTTTTCCTATTTGAGAACGCGATTTGGCAAGTCAACGAGAGAAGCAACTGCTGAGAGGGCTTCGAGGGTGAAGAAGACCTTTAAGATCTCTACAGGACTCAATCAGAGGTTAGAATGAACGTTGAGGTTGGACTCGGCATGACCACTCTGACGCTCAAGTTAGCATAGGGACTACGAAAAGTGTAAAGCAAGGGGAAAGTAGAAGAGTTTGGATGTATGTACATATCCTCACTTCTGCAAAAGTAGATGATCTTTTAAAGGGCTGCAGCATGCCCTTACGTGGCTCATGCGTTTGCTCATGTCTTTGAGCGCAACAGATACGTTGCCCATGTCTTACAGGAGAAATGGTTACGTTGCCTATGTCTTCCCAGAGAAATGGCTACTTTATCCATATTCTCCGAAAAAATGATAAGGTAAGCCACGTAGGGGTGTGGATCCCCATCAGGGATGACCAAGCTGAAGAAGTCTGGTGAATTGAGCCAGAGAGGTCAGATGGAGTTGGGTGGATCTTGAATGAGTCCTAAGCATTGACTTGTACGCAGAGCTGACGAGATACCAATTAGTCACCCCCTTAGTGGATGTGTTAAGAATATGTGCGTTATATGACATTAATGCTAGAGATACATATAATGGCGTCTCGTGTTTGGGGTTGGTTTGTCTTACTTGCACATAAATACAATCGATATGCGGTTGACACGTGTCCTAACATTGAAGATTTGTCAGGAGCCCATCATTATCAATCCCATCATTATCAATCCGCATGCGGGATCCAATGACTCTGGAGCAAATAACCTGTTGTACATCAACGACTATTGTTGGAATTCCCGAGGTATATATCAGGGTTAGTGATGAAGATGACCACTGCGTTAAACGGAGTTTTTATCTTCTACCAACATCAATTTTCTATGACATTTTCTCCTGTGATAGTGTAGTTTGCAACCATGCTGCTTGCTGCCATCAACAAGCAGATAAGGAAACCTACGACTGAAGAAGAAGGATCTGGTGTCCTTATTGTATAGCCATCGAGCGACTTGTTAGATTTGAGGGGTGTCTTAAGGCAATCGTCTTACGATTATATTATTTATTGAGTAAATAGTAATTCACTATTTGAGTACACATTCCATATGTGTTTGATTGGATCTTAAACTCAAATACTGAATGTCCGCAATATGATTCATAGAATGAGAGAATTTATGATTGGAACACAACTCGTGAGGATATCTACATGTGTAATTATGAATGTATTAAAATTATCCCTAATTGAGGAATTGATGAGCACGAACATCATTGATTCTGTCGAGACTAACACGTTTAAACTCCTTGGTTAGCTAAGCAGCTGATCTCACTGCTGAAGGCATTGAATGTTGAGAGTTAAACGTGGATGCTGGTTAAAGGTAACTAGTTCATTGGAGTGACTTGCCTTGAGACTTTATATAGTTCGATTCATATGTCAATGAAGATCTCAGTGCAGCTTAAGTGTGAGTTTTCTTTGACTTGCGGTATTCAAGTCACCTTGATCATGGAGACTTATACTTTGACATCTTAAGCAAACATCTCCGAGGAGGTATGAACCCGAGATGATTGGGTATAAGTTGAAGTGCCCGAACGTGTTTGAATAACCCACAGAGGATTCATCGCTCCTTAGAAAAGGAGACGTATACCCTGCGACCACTTGTCAGGATTGTTATTAAAAGTCTTTGGATAAAGCATTACATGTCAAGAGTACGGTACTCTTGGACACATATACAAGTAACTTGAATCCACAGGATAAGAAAACAGCTTGGGCTAGGTGTGACGTAGTCAACCTAGTGGGGGCAGACACATAGACCATATCTAGAACTAAGCGGGAATAAGACGGTGAAAGGAACGAGGCACGATTCAGTATAGCTGCTGAAGGGTTTAGAAGATGTTCTGGAATCAATCGTTGATTTTTCGATCAATTGGAGATCATGATGTACTACTAGGTGCCACTCATGATCGTTCCATAATTAATGGTTAATTACAGATGACCAACATAACCGGAAACCTATTGGGTCACACATACTATAAGTTCTTCAAAGGACTTAAAAATGAGTTTGAGAATTGAATTATCAGAATGAGAGAAATAAAGTCTAGTTGGATCAAATAAAGGATAATATGATGGAATTCGTCTTACAAAGATGAAATGAACGAAACTGATTTCGTTCAAATCATAAGTCATTTGGTTAGTGAACCAAATGATTCAGTTTTAAACTAAATTAAACTAACTTGGTTTGGTTCATGATGGAAGAGGTTTTGGTAAAATGGAAGAGATGAGGAGATTCGTCTTATGAAGACGAATTGAACAAAACTAGTTTGGGTCAAATCGGAGGTCATTTGGTTATTGAACCAAGCGAATCAAAAACAAACCCGATTTGCTACAATGCGAGTCTGAACCGGTTCAGCCCAGTTTAGGTTTTCTTGGTTTTTGGCTGTGAGGGGAATATAACCTAGGGTTTAATTAAAAGGCTAGTGTTTTTAATTAAAAACACTGTAGCTCCTCATTAATAAAGCATCGCGTGATAAAACAGCCGCCGACCCTGTTTCATCTTATTTCTCCCTGTGCCTGTTGCTTCCTGCGTGCGTGCCGACGTCGCCTGCCTCCGTCCGATCACTTCTCCAGCCATAATGCGCCCGCAACCATCCAGTTGCTTCTCTAGTTGTGATGCGCTGACACCCGCGACACTGCCCCACCTCCTCTCCGCAGTCGTGACATCACTAGTCCTCCGCTCCGTAGCCGCGATGCCGCCTGTAGGCATTGATCTGGCTACTCGTCGGCCGTGAAATCGTCACCCGTCGACTGCGACCAAGCCGCCTTTGTCTGTGGTGATCGAGCACCCGTGGTAGACTATAAGGCGCTACGCTTCCCTCTCCGCGATAGCTCCTTCACACGTGCACCTGTCGATCGTAAGTATGGGAGAGGTTTCCTCCTCGCCGGCAATCGCGCGTCTTCCTCCTCGCCGGCAATTGTTGTTACCTAATTTTGAATGAAGTTCTTTATGGGATCGAAACATTAAGTAATATTATCTACGTGTTAGATATTTCCAACGAGACATTCAATATCGAAACAAACAACAAGTGTGCTCGAAAAGATAATCAATTAACCTCCTATTTGTGAAATTATCATCTTGGCCGTTTAAGCAAGAAACACATGACTGAACTCCAAATAGTTGGCAGTTTAAAATCATTTGAATTATATTTGTTTGATACATGCGAATTATGCTTTAAAGGCAAGATGATTAAGTTACCTTTTACCGAAAAGGAGAACTAGTGAGAGAGTTACTGGGTCTTACACATACCGATATGTTGGGTCCAATGTTAATTCAAACATGAGGAGGTAATACTACTTCATTACCTTTTATCAATGATCGATCATATTTGGGGTAATTGTATTTAATGAAATACAAATATGGGGTCTTTGAATGGTTCAAATAAATCAGAATTGAAGTATAGAAACAACTTAACAAGAGTATTCGAACACTTTGATCTGATCGAGATGGTGAATACTTGAGTCAAGAGATTCAGGATTATCTTAGGGACAATGAAATATTATTTCAATGGACTCCCCCGTATACACCTATGCGTAATGGCGTATTGATAGGCGAAATTGAACCTCATTGGACATGGTAAGGTTAAGGATAAATCATGCAATTTCCAAGAACATTTTAGGCAACGCACTTGAGACAACTATTTAATTGTTAAACAAAGGCTCGACTAAGGTGGTCTCTACTACTCTATATGAGATATTGAATAGTAAAATCTCGTTTACTGGTTTGTAAGTGATGCATTTAAACTTGCGCGTTGGCTTTAAGTGTCTTCCTCCATATCGGATGAGTTTGTTTGTGGATCACTAGATCAAACTTCCTTTATGGATGATTATAG
>JAOBBC010122051.1:0-10473 GCA_025388495.1 Curcuma longa | reverse complement strand
TCACACATGTTAGATCACAAGTATTGCCTAACTTCAAACATAGTTTAGCCAAACATTGAAACTCAATGCACTTGGGGTAAAGATTGCACCAACAGAACCGTCACGACAAGCATAAAGCATCAGCTCCTACTCCAAGCTCGGACCAAACTCTTACTCCCCTACGTCCGAGACGAGGTCTAGACTGCCCACTATTCTTCCCCCTCGGGTTCCCCATGCCTTCCCAGAGGAGAGGGAAGAGCACTCTAAGCAGGGTATAGAAGAGGTTCGACGATATGAAATCGAGGTTATGCCTCGCCTAGACTTAGAGAGTTTGAGCGAGCACCTCAATGGTTCCATCACAAAGGTAAGGATTTTTTTATGTCCTGTTAAATTACATAACAGTTGGACTAATGCAAAGATTTGTGCAGACCCTGAAAGAACATAAGGAACTTCACTGGCATCTTCTCTATTATGTTACAGAGCGTTGTTATGTTGTCGAGCATCGACAACTGAAGGCTTAAGTGGTTGAGCTTAAGAATCAACCGAAAAATCGAACTAGAGATGTTGAGGACTCTCAAACTCGAGCTATGGTGGAGAAAGCTTGGCTCAAAGCTGAGATAGCTTGAGTTGACATTGAGGCATCTCGAGTCGAGATGGAAAAGATGCAAAAAGAGGCTAAGCTCCAGAATGTGAAACTCCATAAAATGGAGTAGACGTTAGAGAAGGCCAGAATTACCTTTCAAGCATCAAAGGAAGAGACTTGCAAGCGAGAGTAGAGGCCGAGACCTCTAGAAAAGAAATTACCCAGGCCAAGGATGAGCTGGTATCCTTCCCCATGCAGCAAGGGGAGCTTCATCACAATCTGTGTGAGGTGGTAGCCAAGAGGCAAGACCTGGAGCAACAACTATTTGAAAAGTAAGGGCAGAGAAAGAAAATCGCTACTGACGTAGAAAAGGCAACTTCTAAGTTGGTGGTTGCCAAGAAGGAGCTAGCCGATTATAAAGGACGTGAAGAAGAGCGCTAACTAGAATAGAAGGTAGCCTTCATAAGAATATTATGGTCTATTAGGAGCATGGACCAGTAAGATGCTGAAGCATGAATTTGAAGAAACAGGTTGTCCATTCCTTCAGTCAGGTCTCATACCCCGAGGAGTTTATTTGAGCTTCTTAGATCCGAAAAAAGTATGGGATAGCCTGCCTCCTTTAAATGCCAAGATTAGATGCTCTCTTTGCATTAATGTTCCTCCAACTCATTTGTACTTAGTTCCTTGTAATAGTTTTTTGATGAATGGATATCTTTTTGTCACTTGTTGTCCTTGAGTCTTCATAGAATGTGAACGCCCTTTAATAGTAACTGTAGTTATACGAGCCCTTAAAAAGATTGAAATATAACTTTGAAGGGTTGACTACTGCCAAATACATAATATGACCATGTCAAGGGATCATAGTTCAATGTAAGGCTAAGTCATGAACTCGAAAATTAGTGTTCGAGGCCTATCGTACGACTAAGTTACAAGTTCGGGCTTCTGTGTTCCATGTCTGTCATAAGACTAAGTCGCGAGTTCGGGGCTTGATGCTCTAGGATTGTCGTAAGACTAAATTGCGAGCTCGAGGATCGGTGCTCTAGGTCTGTCGTAAGGCTAAGTTATGAGCTCGAGGCTTGGTGCTCCAGGCTTATCATAAGACTGAGTCGCGATCTCGAGGCTCGGTGCTCCAGGGCTATCGTAAGGTTAAGTTGCGACCTTCGGGCTTGGTCCTCTAGGCCTGTCATAAGGCTGAGTCATGAGCTTGGAGCTTGGTGCTCCAAGCCTATCATAAGACTAAGTCGCGAGCTCGGGGCTTGGTGCTCCCTATCATGAGGCTGAGTCGAGAGCTCGAGGCTCGGTGCTCCAGGCCTATCGTAAGGTTGAGTCATGAGCTCAAGGCTTCAGGCCTATCGTAAGATTGAGTCGCGAGCTCAGGGCTCAGTGCTCTAGGCTTGTTGTAAGGCTGAGTTGCAAGCTCGAGGCTCGGTGCTCTAGGCATATCATAAGGCCCAATCACGAGTTTGGGGCTCAGTGTTCCAAGCTTGTCATAAGGCTAAGTCGCAAGCTCTGAGCTCGATGCTCCAGGCCTGTCATAAGGCTAAGTCATGAGCTTAAGGCGCGGTGCTACAGGCCTGTCGTAAGGCTAAGTCACGAGCTCAGGGCTCGATGCTCTAGGCTTATTGTAAGGCTATAAAACAGGGGGACCAAGCCATGAAATAGAAAATACTGCATTATTTAACATGAGTTGTTGATACAAGAGAAATTAAATTAGTAGTTAGATGTGTTGAGATCCCAGCTATAGAACTTAAGTATGATAAGGCCTAAGGTGAGTGGCGTTCCAAGGTCTACTGAGTTCTTTCCCTTTAGGGTCCTTCAGGTAATAAGATCCACTATCAAGTCATTGAGTAACTCGATAGGGCTCTTCCCATTGAGGTTCTAGTTTCTCGGCGTCTCCTATAGGCTTTAATTTTTTTTAGACGGAATCTCCTACCTAAAAAGAATGAGGAATGACTCGTTTATTATAAGTTTGATACATACACTGACGATACGAGGTGAGTCGGGTTGCTGCTAGCTCCCTAGTGTCGGTGATAAGATCAAGCTCAGCTCTGAACATCGTTTGTTTAAGTTATCGTCTCCATAGGTATTGATACGTGTTGACTCCTGCTTGATTTCCATAGGGATTACTGCTTCCTCTCCGTAGACAAGATGAAAAGGTGTCATCCCGATACTGTCTCTTGGGCTAGTTCTATATGACCATAGGATACCAGGTAATTCATTGACCCAATTGCGCTGTACTTGTTCTAACTTTATCTTGAGGCCTCTTATGAGCTCCCTATTGACTACCTCTGTCTGCCCATTACTTTAGAGATAGGCTACGGAAGTGAAGGTTTGTAGAATCCCTAACTCTTGGCACCATTCTTAGAGCCTATGTCCTTGAAATTGTCTACTATTATTTGATAATAACTTATGGGGGATCTCAAACCTGCAAATGATGTTCTGCTATAGAAACTTCAAGATGACCTCTTCGATGATTTGTGCTAATAGTTCAGCCTCGACCCACTTAGAGAAATAATCGACAGTCAAAAAAAAGATTTTTTTTTGATTTAACTATTGAAAAAAGATCCACAATATCCATCCTCCATTGATCAAAGAGGCAAGAGGCAGTGACAATTTTTAGTAACTCCATAGGATGATAAGGGAGATTTTGATATCTTTGGCAATTTAGATAGATACTAGTCATCCGAGTTATATCTTCTTGTAGAGTGGGCCAGAAATATCCAACTAACAAGATTTTTCATGCCAGAGTTCATCCTCCGATGTGATTTCCACAAATACCTTAATGAATCTCTTACATAACGTATTCGACTTCACTTAGGCTGAGACATTTGAGTAGGGGTCGGGAGAAAGCTCGTTTATTTAAGGTATCCCTTATGAGAGTGAATCAGGTCACTCGCCTTTCAAGTGTATTGGCCTGACTTGAATATAGAGTCAAGGTCCTATGCTTAGGAAGGCGATGACAGGAACTCTCCAATCAATAGGCTTAGATACCTTGGTGGCTCTATCAATGTAGGCAATAAGTTGGTCTTGAGCTATAAGTTCTTCTTGCTCTCAATTTATCAAGGTACTGACCAATCTAGCTAGCTCATCTACTGTTGATTTTTAGCTCGAGGCACTTTTTGTATAATAACTTCTTGGAAGTTAACTTATATTTTCTCAAAGGCCTCAATATACCTTTGAAGCCTATCGTTACGGATTTCAAAAGTACCTTCTATCTGTTGGGTGACTAATTGTGAGTCAAAGTGGATGATACCTGAGTTGCTCCCACATATCTGGCTATTTGCAACCCGATAAGTAATGCTTCATATTCGACCTTATTATTTGAAATCTTAAAATGAAGTTTTATTGTGAGCTGTAATGTATCCACCTTAGGGGAGCATAATAAGATCCTGACTCTGCTATCTTTTTTGGTGGTTGACCCATCTATGAAGATTTTCTAAGTTTCTTGTAACTCTGTACAAGAGGTCTCGATCAAAAAATTAACTAAGGCTTGGGCATTTATGGATGTTCTTAATTAGTGTTGGATGTCATACTCGCCGAGTTCAATGGTCCATTTGATTAGGCATCCCGAGGCTTCAGGATTAGTTAATATTTGACTCAGAGTACTATTAGTTAAGACCATAATAGGATATGAGAGGAAGTACGATCAGAGTCTTCGAGCAGTCAACATTAATGATAGAACAAGCTTCTCTAAGGTGGTGTAACGAGTTTCAGTGTCCTTTAATAGGTGGCTTGAGAAATAAATAGGTTGTTGGACACTTCATTCTTGTTGTACCAACACTGAACCCAAGACGTCCTCGGAAGCCGACAAATATAGCCACAGAGGTTCACCTATTATAGGCTTTGATAGAACTAGAAGAGTTGTTAGATATGACTTCAAATCATTAAAATCTTGTTCACACTTCTCATATCAAGTAAATCTGATGACTTTGCATAATATATTTTGAAGAATGGAAGACTCTTTACCACAGATTATGATATAAAATGGGATAAGACAATGATTTGTCCGACCAACCTCTGAATGTCTTTAGTATTTCGGGGAAAAGTCATATTTTGCAAAGCTTGGACTTTTTTCGAGTTGACCTCTATCCCTCTTTCAGTAACTATGTACCCTAAGAAACGACCACTCTTCACACGGAACATATACTTATTTAGATTTAATTTGAGATTATTCCTTCACATGGTGCTACATGTTTCTTTGATGTCACTGATCAAATTTTCAGTCAGAACTGACTTGATCAGTATGCCATCCACATATACCTCAATGTTGTGTTGTATCTGGTGTTTGAAAACTCAATCCATGAGTCGTTGATAAGTATTCTCTGTATTTTAACCCAACAGGCATAACTATATAACAAAAAGTTCTGTCAAGGTGATGAAACTAATCTTTTTTTGATCTTATTTAGCCAAAGAGATTTGATGATATCCTTGATATGTGTCTAGCATACATATGAGTTCACATCCTAAGGTTGAGTCTACTAACTAATCAATCCTTGATATGTGTCTAGCATACATATGAGTTCACATCCTAAGGTTGAGTCTACTAACTAATCAATTCTGGGGAGCGGGTAATAGTTCTTAGGGCAGACTTTGTTGAGGTCTCGAAAGTCGATACAAACCCATCATTTGCCTCCGGACTTTGGAACCAACACTATGTTTGCAAGCTATGTTGGAAATTGAACTTCTTGGATGTATTCGGCCTCGAGGAGTTTGGTGATTTCGATACAGATTGCTTTGTCTTGCTCGGGTCTAAAGTGTCGCTTCTTTTGTCGGATAGGTCGAGACTCAGGGAGGATATTGAGTCGATGTTCCATTACAGTGGATGACACTCCCATAACTTTATGAGAAGCTCAGGCGAATACATCATTGTTTTGAATGAGATAGGCAATTAATTTTGCTTTCAGTTCGGGTGTCAGGTCAGCTGAGATTTGAGTGACTCTGTCAGGTAAACCAGGCACGACTTGCACTTCTTCTTTCTCATGTGGTAGTCATTGGGCGGGTGTTTCCTATAAAGAGTGCACCTCCTCGCATGAAGTTCTCTGCATCTTTTTAAGATCTGTATAAACCATTGCGGTGTAAAATTTTTGAGAGATGGTTTGATCTCCAATATAACCGTCAAGTTGGGTTAGGCCCACCGGATTGGCTCGCCCCGCCAAGTAATTTAGGCGGGTTAGGTTGAAATTTTATCAACCCATTTTAAGATGGGTTGAGATGACTTGGCCCACCTAGGCCCGCGATCCATGTGGGTTGAAATTTATTTATTTTAAAATTTAAAATTAAAGTAGAAAACTTAATAAATTAGCGGGTTTGGTCCATTTAAATTATAATTCAAGCTTAAAAATTATAATTCAAACTTAAAACTTTCAACTTAATCAATTTAAATTATAATTTAAACTTAAAATTTTTAATATTTTTAATATTTTTTTAACAAGTCCGTGGGTTGGCTCGCCTAACCCGCGGCCCACCTTGAGTTGGGTTGGGTTGAAGATTTCCCAACCCGCCAAGTTGGTGGGTTGGCCCGCCCCGCCCCGCCATATGATGATCCCGCCATAGGTTGGCTCGCCCCGCTATGGGTTGGCCCGTTTAACAGCTCTAATCTCCAGTGACCGAGATGATTTGATCGATCACTTGAAATTTTAACTTCTAGTGAAAAGTGGATACTACTGCTTGGAATGTGTTGAGTGACGGTCTTCTGAGAATGACATTGTAAGAGGAATGAACATTTACCACTATGAAGATGGTGCTCCGAGTTTGCCGTAAAGGTTCCTGGCCTAGAGAAAGGGGGAGGCTGATTTGGCCCAACGGTTGAATTTCATGTCCGGTGAATCCAAATAGAGCTATTAACATGAATATTGATTCTTCTTGGTTGATTTACATTTGATTAAACGCTTCTTTGAATAATATGTTGACAGAGCTGCCTATATCAACGTATACTCTGGCCACGTTATAATTTGCTATCATTGCATGAATCACCAATGCATCATTGTGAGGCTGGAGATTCCTTCCAAGTCTTGTGGTCTAAAGCTAATGATGGACCATGTCTCTTGACCCCTCTTGGTGTTTATGCCATAACTTTCCAGCCTTCATATGTGAACTTTCCTTGCTTAATTGGAGTCTGCGTCAGTAGGACCACTTAAGATCATGTTGATTACACAGCGGTGAGGTGTGCTGCTTAAGTGATTTCTGTTTGAGTTAGGATGATCTTCCCATCGATCATCTTGACGACGTCGGTTAGGAGAACGTCATTGTGGGGGTTCTATTTCCTGATATCGGGTGGGACTGGATTATTGATGCAGGGAGCACTAAATAATCAAATCAATATTTTCATCATAACAAAGGGCTCAAGTTAAAGTTGTAGTATGTACTAACGAGCTAAAGTGAGTATGCAAGTAGCATAAGAAAAGTCCTAGATGAAGCTAGGCAAGGAAATCCTAGTCTGGAGGGTTGGGCAAGGAAGTCCTAGTTACGTGGACTGGGCAAGAAGACCTAGCAGATTAAAACACCAGGTAAGAAGTCTAGGCGAGTTAGTGGACCAGACATCTAGCGGGTTGATGGGTCAATGAGGACTAAACATCGGAGGAAAGTCCAAGAGGTCGAGGATTGGATGTTGAGCAAAAGTCCAACTAGGTTTGGAGGATTAGATGGTTGGCAGAGGTAATCTCTCCTAATAGAAGTAGGTGAGGATGTGTTTTCTTGAAGGAATCAATAGGCATCAGTTTGATCGAAGATTTCATTGGAAACCTAAAAGTCAAAAGCAGACAGTTGAAAAACTATCATATTTCCTATAATATATATTTGTACTAACTTTGTGATGCAAGAAATTAAGAGACCGAAACTTCGAGTTCTAGGCACCCCTATAGATTTGGGCGACCTGATAGTTTAGACGCCCAGAAGGGATCCAAACGCCCGGATGTCAACTGATTGGGCTAGCGAGGCGGATGAGGTGGTGAGCTAGGGCTAGTCAAAGACACCTTAGCTTCTAGGTGCTCAGAAGGCTCTAGGCGTCGGGAGAAGGATAAGGTGTAGCGGAACCAAAGCTGACCGGGTAACTTCCATGTCAATATTCCAGGTGCCCGAAAGGGATATAGACACCTGAAGATGCTAAGTTAGCATCGAGAGCGGATCGATGAGACGATGTGGAGGCACTCAAAAGGAGTTCCGAGCACCCAGATCACTTTATAACAGCAGCTGTGAAGACGAACCTAAAGCATCCATTTATGCAAACTCGACGGCCTTTCTACACGCGACCAGAGCACTCGAGATGTCATTGTAACGCTGAAACGCTGCACCATTCGCACACCATAGCAAGCTCATTGTGTTGTTAAACCTTAATTTTATTTTCATCTATTCTTGTACTTAATTACTAGGATGGTAAAGGTGATCCTAAATCTTTGTGTAAAGACGAGACTCTTTCTCAAAAAGAAAAAGAGTTTTATAGTGGATTGCCCAACGTAAGCGGTTAAGGACTACAAGCCTTGGAGTAGCAGCCAATGACTATGAACCAAATAAAAATAAACTTATCAATTTTTGTTTGCTACTAAATCTTCCACTTTATTTTATATACTCTATTTATGAATTTTATGAATATATGAAAAAGAGACAAACATGCTATTCACCCCCTCTAATGCTCACTTTGATCCTATAATTGGTATTAGAGCGAGGGGTGCTCGAAATTAGTACAACCACTAATCGAGCAAGTTTTTCATCGCTTTATGTTTTTTTATTTTAAACTTCTTCCCATGTTACTAATCCATGACCAAGTCTTAGAACATTCTTGTCGTTATTTTTATGCAAGATTATTTTTGCGATGACCCATCAAGAAGGCTACAGCACCGTCAGACCTTCCATATTCTCTGGTGATGATTTCTTGTACTGAAGAGGAAGGATAGAGTAACCCTTGAAGATTCAAGTGAAAATATGGATAATTATCGAAATTGGCTTCATTCTCCCAACTGACATAGATGGCATCTTGCAACCTTATGAGAAGTGGGACAACGCAACAAAATGCAAGATCAAGGTAGACGCAAAAGCCACACAAATCTTGTAATGTGGTCTCACCAAGGAAGAGCTCAACATGGTCCATTCATAAGTGCAAAGGACTTATGAGCCAAGCTTATTGAGCTACATGAAGGGACCTTAAACACTAAGGTAAGTAAGCGTGACTTACTACTTAATAAACTAGATAACATTAAAATACAGGATGAAGAATTTGCAAGTGAGCTAGACACGAAAATCCAAGACCTACTCAACGGTCTACATGCTATAGGACAACTAATGGAGAACCGAGATATCATAAGGTACACTTTAAAAGCGTTCCCATGGTTGATGCTTACAAGGTTTCTAGGGGCCTTCAAAAATTAAACTTGATCAATTTTTTTACTGAATTTGAACTCCACTAACAAACTAACACCACTCCGACCGAGAGAGGTATTACACTTCTTGCAGGTCAAACGAAAAAGGAGAAAAAAGCAAAGCACCAACCCAAGCCCGAATCCAAAGATGAGTTAGACTCAAACAACAACGATAAAGTCGCCATTGAACTAGCCAACCTAGTTCAAAAAATGTTCAAGAAAAAGAAGGGCTTTAGAAAGTCGGATATTAGGAAGGTGAACCAAAACAATCAAGTTGGATCAAACCCAACTACACTCAACAAGGCCAAAGTAACGTGCTACGGCTGCAACAAAAAATGGCATTTCAAATCAAAATGTCCTAAATAGAGACAGGAGAAGAAATCAAAGAAAAAAGTGCTAAAGGCGACATGGGATGAGTCTTCCTCAGAAGACTTAGATGAGGAAGAAAATGCAAGTTTCCTGGCACTACCGACACAAGAGCAATTATCCAAGACTGAGTCCAAACCTGACACTGAATTCGAAGTTGAATTCGAGTCAAGCCACGGATCCATGTTCGATTTAGAAGGCCCTGTTGATGCAGAGAGCACCAGATGATTGAATCTTAGTTTTAATGATGACAAGAGGTTCAAGTTAAGTATATGGTGTATTCTAATGTGTTGATCTAAGTGTGCAGGGAGCACAGGAAAGTCCTAGTTGAGGCTAGGCACAGGCAAGTCCTAGTGGAAACTAGGCAATGGAAAGTCCTAACTGGAGGCTAGACAGCGGAAGTCATGGTCTAGAGGACTAGACAGAAGTCTTAGCAGATCAAGTGCACCATGTGAAAGTCCAGGCAGGTTAGGTGGACCAGATGCATGGCGGGAAGTCCAGACAGGTAAGGTGGACCAGATGTGCAGAAAGTCTAGACAGGTCAGGTGGACTAGTTGTCTAGCAGTAAATCCTGTGGGCCAAAGATTGTAGCTAAGCAGAAAGCCCAACAAGTCTGGGGGACTTATTGGCAAACAAGTAAATTCTGCAGAGTAGAGTGGGTAAGGGTGCGTTCCTAGTGTGGAAATAATAGGCGTCGATCTAACCCAGAATTTCACTGAAAATCTGAAGTTAAGACCACAAATAGTTACAAAATTATTTAACTCCTTCCTGTTATCTTTGTTTTGTGCTAACTTGTAATGCAGGAAAGGAGGGGCGAGAACTTTGATTTCGGACGCCCTTATTTGGAATCCAGGCGATCGGAGTCCAAGCGCCCGAACTTGGTCCAGGCGATCGGACATCAGCGAAACTAGGCTAGCGAAGCAGTGAGGTGGTGGAGTCCCAGTGGTCGGGGCACCTCAGCTTCCAAACGCCCGAATTTGGACAAGCATTGCAGAAGTAAAAGTTTATTTGGAACCTCCATGTTAGCATATAGGTGCCTGGAAAGAGATATAGGCGGTTGGAAGTGCTAGGTCAGCAACACCGATGGTGGATCAATAGACAGCGTGGAGGCACTTGATGTAATACCCGAATTTTCCTTCGATAAATTCTGGGTTGTCCTTCAAGAGAGTCTGGATAAATCCTTATGTAAATGAT
>JAOBBC010121953.1:0-10475 GCA_025388495.1 Curcuma longa | reverse complement strand
AATTTTCGATATGGACGGTAAATATCGATATGGTATGTGCGGTATACCGAAAATTTGGTATTTTTTCCCACCCCTAAACGTGCTCGAATAGATGATCAATTAACATACTACACGTAATATTTACCGCCTTGGCAAGTAAAAAATGTATGCCCGGATTACACAAGTGTGGAATTTTAGAATTATTTGAATTTGATTCATTTGATACATGCGATTCATGCTTGAAAGACAAGATGACTAAGTTACCTTTTAAGGGAAAAAGTGAATGAGAAAATGACACTTTGAGCCTTATACATATCAATGTATGTAGACCCATATCAACTCATGCATGAGGACGTCATAGTTACTTCATCATCTAGGGGCCGTTGGGGTGGCGGATTCCACCATTTGTTGAAATGTTATAGCTACTTTATCACCTTCATCGATGATCACTCACGATTTGAGTATGTATATCTATTAAGATACAAGTCTGAAGCCTTTGAAAAGTTTAAAAAATTTAGATATGAAATAGAGAAACAATTTAGTAAAGGTATTAAATACTTTGATTAGATTGAGGTGGTGAATACTTAAACTAAAAGTTTCAAGATTATCTCAGGGATAATAGGATATTGTCTAAATGGACTCCATCTTGTATGCCACAACATAATGGGGTGTCAGAAAGGAAAAATCGAATCTTATTCGGCATGATTAGGTCAATAATGAATCATGCAAGTTTTTTCAAATATTTTTGGAGTTATGCATTCGAGACAACTGTTTACTTACTAAACAGAATCCCGACTAAGTCAGTCTCTATTACTCCATATGAGATATAGAATAGTAAAAAATCTCATTTATCTTAATTGAAGATATAGGGTTGTCTTATTTATGTGAAGAGGACTGTATCAGGCAAAATAGATGCTAAGTCTGATAAGTGTTTATTTATTGGTTACCCTAAGAAAACTAGGGGTTATCAATTTTATCATCCCTCGGTATAAAAAGTATTTGTTTTAAGGCATATTATTTTTTTAGAGAAAGAGTTTCTTTTACAAGAAAACAGTGGGAGTGAGATTGAGCTAAGGGTAGCTCAAGAAACTTTAATAGACACAGAAGCGATGTTTAATCTAGACCCACAGTCTGTTACTCATAAGGATGAGATAATGGCTAAACCTGTAGATACACCGTCACTTCATAGATCTAGTTGGATACATCTAATTCCCGAGAGATATGAATTTCTTATAAGTGAATTTATAGACGTATTACTCATTGAGAATGAAGGAGCCTAGTAGTATGAAGAAGTTATGAAAAGTTCAGAAAGTAGCTCATGGTTAAAAGTCATGAAATCATAAATGGATTCCATTTATGAAAACCAAGTTTGAAACTTGGTGGACCCACTCAAGGGATAACACCTATAGGGTGTAAATGAGTTTTCAAGAAGAAAACCGACATGAATGATAATTTGATTATCCACAAAGCAAGATTGGTGGTGAAAGGCTATCGTGAAAAATATGGTATTGATTATAACTAGACATTCTCACTAGTGGCTATGCTTAAATCCATTCGGATACTCCAAGTCATAGCAACTCATTACGATCATGATATATGACAACTGATATAAAAATAAATTTTCTTAATGAAAATCTATTCAAGGATATGTATATGATACAACTAGAGGGTTCATATTAGTTGACAAAAATAAAATATGCAAGCTTCAACGGTCTATTATGAATTGAAGCAGGTATCGAGGAGTTGGAATATCTGTTTTGATGAGATAATCAAAGAGTTTGATTTCTCACAAAATTCAGATGAATCTTGCGTGTACAAGATGGTTAGTGGGAGTGCGGTTGTATTTCTAGTATTATATGTTGATAACATATTACTTATAGGAAATGATATGCTCGTTCGATAGTTTGTTAAAGTTTGACTGTCAAAAATATTTTCCATGAAAGATTTGGGGAAAATAACTTATATCCTTGGGATTAAAATCTACAGAGATAGATCGAAAAAGTTACTTGATTTTTCATAGTCTACATATATCGATAAAGTGCTAAAATGGTTTAACATAGAAGAATCCAAGAAAGGTTTCATTTCTATAAGACATGAGATTCACCTTTCGAAGTCTGTGTCTGCGTACACAAGACGAGAGGATTCACAGGAGCCAGATCTCATATGCGTCAGTTATAGGATCAATTATGTATGCTATGTTATGTATAAAACCTGATGTATTATATGCTCTGAGTGTCACAAGTAGATATAAGTCGGATCTAGATATGGATCATTGGGTGGCTGTCAAGGCAATCCTTAAGTACTTAAGGAGAACTAAGGATTCGTTCTTGGTATATAGAGGGGGTGATATGATTATACGTGGATATACTGATGTTAATTTCCAGACAAACAAGGATGATTCCACGTTCCAGTCTGGATACGTATTTAACTTAAATGGAGGTGCAATAAGTTGAAAAGTTCCAAAGCAAAAAAATTGTTACTGATTTTACCACTGAAGCAGAATACATTGTTGCTTCTGAAGCAGCAAAGGAAGTGGTTTGGATCAAGAAGCTCGTCACTGAACTTGATGTGATTCCAAGCATTATTGAAGTAATACCAGTTTACTGTGACAACATTGAGGTCATTGCTTATGCCAAGGAACTTAGATCTCATCAACGATCCAAACATGTGCTTCACTGTTATCACTTATTCAAGGAGATCATTAGTAGAAATGAAATATAAATCGAGAAAATTTCTACCGAAAAGAATATAGCAGATCCTTAAACGAAACCTCTACCTTAAAGTAAGTTTGAGATTCACGTAGAAGCCTATAATATTGGATGTCATGGTGATTGCCATTAGATCAAGTGAAAGTATGTTATATTTGAGAAGTGTTCTAAGATAATCGCTTTAGATAATGTATTATATATTAGATAAATAAAATTACTATTTGAGTCTACATTTTCTATGTATTTGATTTGATCTTAAACTCAATTAATGAGATCCATAATACAATGCATAGTATAAGGGAAATTGTGATTAAATTATAATTAATGGATATCTTTACATGTGTAATTATGTACGTATTAAAATATTTTCTAGTCGATGAATTGATAAGATTAGATATCATCGATACTGTAAGACTAGTATGTATTAGACTCCTTGGTTACCAAGCAGTCGATTCTAACTGGCTAAAAATATTAGGATGTTGAGAGTTAATATATGGATACTGGTTAAAAGTAACTAGTTTATCAAAAGTGACCTCCCATGAGATTTCATACGGTTTGATAAATGTTTATAAAGATCTCATTATAGATTGAGTGCAAGTTGTCTTCTATTTAATGTATTCAAATTATCTTGTTCATGGAACTTATACTTTGACATTTTAAGCAAACGTCTCTATGGAGGTGTGAACCCAGGTTGATTGGGTATAAGTCAAAGCACTCGAAGGTGATTGAGTAGTCTATAGAAGATTCATCACTCCTTTTATTAGGAGACGTATATCCTATGAGTAGCCAAAGGAGTTATAACCGATGGTGGAAGCAAAGAGCAAGAGAAGAAACAACGGTTGTTTCTCTGTCAAAAGGTATCCTTCTCTCTCTCTCTTTGGCCATTGTTTCGGCGGGCAATTGTTGTTGCCGAAACTCCCATGCTATAAGGTTTACTACCCTTTATTGACAACGAACCGTCCGACCTTCGAACAATAGTGTAATCACTTCTGTTTAATCTGATTGGTATCGTCGGATTACTTTGAACTGTCGGATATCGAATCGGATGGTAGGTCTTATCTCAGATTGTTCGTTTCCTTGGAAATATAACACGTGACTTAGGGAAGTGGTCTTGAGGAGATCTCGGCGTGGATACGAGTAGAGACAACATTTTTCAAGATTGCTAGTTAATGTCATTCCGCTTCATGTCATCAAATAGGTATAATTTGTTTGTCATTTTTCTATGATTATATTTGCATGTGTGTGTATTTTTTATGGATTCTATGCGTAAATAGTAATAATATAAATTATTACGCTTTTGTTGCATATTTAGTGAAACATAAATTTAAAAACACACATATGAAAACCCAACAAAATCCACTTACATTCTTAAACAAATCATAACACGAATTCAAGTTAATCTTTAATGTTTTCATTCTATTCTTCAAATGATTCTTTGTTAATGGAATTTTAATCTTCTCACTACAAATGATAATCATTTCTTTGTATGAAATAGATATGAAAGTGCTATCTATTCGGTTACCATTAACTTGTTGATTTAACATAACATCTATAAAAACATTATCCATTTCATCGGTCCACTTAATCATATCCTTAGCATGCCTACTCAATATTTGCATCAAATTCACTCGTGAACATGAAAAAAATAAAATCAGATCTATTCATAGTTATAAACTCGTAACATTCAACTATATAATATTAGATTAATAAGCATAATTAATGCATAAAAAATAATATCCAATTAAAGAACATCTAACATTAAGATTTCGCAATAGCATGTTTAAAACATCACATTATTCAAATTAAACATTACTAGCATATTAAAAGTGCAACATAGAGTCACACATACTCAATATGTTATATCATAACATTCTTATAATTTTCCTAATAAAACCTAATAAGCCTTTTTTGGTTGTTATTGTGATTTAACCACATATCATTAGATATGTTATCCTTGATCATATTCCCTTGCCTTTGGTCAACGTCTTGTCTCTCATTGCAACTCACTTCATTGTCATAATTTGCACTCAATTCATGATCCACTTCACTATTCAACCTCTCATCTAGATTCACCTCAATTAAGAAATTATAAAGAATACAACATACTAAAATAATATTTGTACCAATGCTAATTTCATAGTGAAATTCTATTTTGTTAGCAATTATTGGAAACCTCTTCTTTAGAACCCCAAAGACTTGGTCGATTGCATTGCGAAGATTGAATAACTCTTTTATATTTGTAGGGCTACATCTCGAGTATTCCTTCAAGTGATAACGAATTCCTCGATAAGGGGTAATTAAACCCTTCTTTGCCATAAACTTGGAGTCAACTAAAAGTATTTACCTACTAACAAAAGGAAGGATATAGGTTACTTATATTTACTTCCAAACATTAACCACTGACGAACATTAATTATAAACTAAATACCATGAGGAATTAGTAATTTAATACGTCTAGATAAAACATTTGGACGATTCGAGAATCAGATGTAGTTATTTCCCACCCAGACAACATATATGTAAACTTCAGGTCGAAAGAGCATTTAGCCAATACATGTAGTTGGCCAATCCTTTCTTCCTTTATATCTAGGTGTGCCTATATCGGATACCTTAAAATGCATATGAGTTTCATCTAATGCACCAACACAATCCTACAGTTAGGAGACAATGAGCATATTTAGTTGCAAAGTACCTTACAAACCTTCTAAAATTCAAAATGACCAAAATGAGTGATACCTTGAAGTAAGGGTAGAATCTATTATTACTCTGTATAAGTGGAGGGATTCAGATCCATTTAGTTGCTTTATAAATTCAGTATGAAAGTTCAACAATGACTTTCAAGACTTCATGAAAATGATTATTAGAAGTGCTTATACTTCGACAAAAGAAAAAATTCATCTTGATGCTTGACATCATGACTAAGCAAATATAAAAACTTAGCAACCTTGTTTACAACACTTCAATTCCTATTGGCTTTTACCCTTGTGCTGTGCTTTAATGGTTCACAAAAGTGAACAAAGCCATCCACATTTACCCTAAGAATACTATGACATGCCTCATTATATGTTATAAGGTTGTGTAATAGAATATGTTATGCATTATCTTTTTGCTCATTACTCTCCATTAAACCTTTACCTACTACTTATTCATAACCTTCAACATCATCCAAAGAATAAAAATACAATTACTATTTATGAAAACTTCATCATTTGAATTCTCATCCGAACTACCATTGTTCTCTGCATAACAATCATTAACATTCAGATAATCTCCTTCACCATTGTCCCACTCCTTACCAAATCTGCGAAAAGATAAACAATAATAGACTACTATAAAAAGCAAACAAAAGTTGTAATGGTTAAGTCAATCATGAAAAAGCTTTTGATGAAGTCAGTTGGGATGTTGATTCTTAGGACAATGGAATCCTCTATATTAGTAGTGAATCTTATCAACTATTGATATTAGTTAACTATTTGTGTGCTATCTTAGGCATGCATTTCTTCTCCAATTGCAATTACAATTTCAATGATGGATTTTGTACACGGACTATTTTCTAGCAAAAGGGCAAATCCCAACGACAATTACAGAATGCCTAGACTTAGTAAGGGGGCCAAACAAATATGGTTGTGATCCTCCTTTATGAAATAGATGGGAAGTACCGCTAATAGTAAGGACTATAGTGGATGCACTTGGTATGCGTCAAGCCTATGCTTTTATAACTCTAACATTCAAGATAGAGAACAGAACAACATTCAGGAATCGGATCACATCATATCGCTAGAAAGAAAATATTCATACAATCATTATTGTCAGAGATAATGCATATTCAGATGAAAAATCATATGAAGATATTGTTGCATGCAAAAGTAATGGATTGTCTTCTATTTGATGCACATGGTCAGTGTGTAGCTTTATTTGCAAAGAAAACAAATAGAAAAAAAAACTACTATCTCTAAACATTTGAGTGTTCGCCATTCATCAAGATCTTTGGTCTGAATGGCTCCAGCCAATAACACCAAATATATATCAAGATCGTTAAAATGGAGACAGAAATCAACATAGATCAAGAAGATCTTTGGTTTGACATGCATTTCTCCCTTCACTAATCGAACAATGGATTAAAAACTTGCCTGTTTCAGTAAGATCAGATTTGAAGAAATGAAGGCAAGAACATTGGACACGTTGCCACAGAAGATGGTAAGGATAGCTAGAGCGGTGACGTGCAACAATTGTGGTAGCAGTCATGGAAGCAGTCATGAGAACTGACGTGGGCAGTCATAGGGGCAATCGCAGGAGAGGAGTCGGCACGGAAGAGAAAAAAAAGGGGAAAAAATCTAGAGGATATTTATGTAATTTTTTAATTCATTCCTTCACTTCACTTTCCGTCTAATTTGGAGGGGATAAGGTTCTCTCAAAAATATATACCGAAGGATTATTTTTTCCATCTACTTTAAATTTTTAATAAAGTAAACATAAGAAAACTTGCCATAGAGGAAAATTTTCCCTTGTTTTATATTCCCTATCTCCAAGTAAATAGGGGATAAGGGTCTGGAGAGCTCAACCCTGTGACCTTTAGGTGAACCACTGAGATTGGGGAGAGGTAAATCAACCCCAAAATCTTTAGGCGAATCATTAAGGTTGCGGGGCAGTTCAATTCGGGACCTTTAGGTGAACCATTGAGGTCAGGGAGAGGCTATCATAAGTCAACTCTGGAGTTTTTAGGTGAACCATTGAGACTTAAGGGAGAGTTCGATTACATAATCTTCAGGCAAGCCATTGAGGTCTAGGAGAGGTTGTAGTATATCAACCCTAGAATCTTTTGTTGATGCAAGGAGTACTAGTCTATCTCTAGAGTTTCGATATTTGACAAATACACCTAGATCTGGACAGTTTGATTAAGGGTTGATCCAAACATGACATAATATTTGAATGTGAGTGAAGTCTAGTCAGGTCAGTTTGACCAAAAGACTAGCGAGAAGTCCTAGTCAGTTGGACTGGGCAAGACGTCCTAATTGGTTAGATCGGACAAGGAGAAGTCCTAGTTGAGGTTAGGCAGGGAAAGTCCTAGTTGCGACTCCTAGTTGCGTCTTGCCCGGTCCTAGTCAGTTGGATCGGGCAAGACGTCCTAGTCGGTTAGACCGGACAAGGAGAAGTCCTAGTTGAGGTTAAGCAGAGAAAGTCTTAATTGCTGCTAGGCAAAGGAAGTCCTGATCTAGAGGATTGAGCAAGGAAGACTTGGTTTGGAAGATTGGGTAAGGAAGACCGGGTGAGTGAAGCTGAGCAGGAAGTCCTGGTTGGAGGCTGGGAAGGAAATTCTGGTGAGTGAAGCTAGGCAAGGAAGTCCTAATTGGAGGTTAGGTAAGAGAAAGTTCAAGCAGGTCAAGTGTGACTGAATGTTTGGCAGGTGAGAAGTTTATCAATAGAAGTGATTTTTCCTAACTGGAGGTTAGGCAAAGAAAAGTGCAAGCAGGTCAAGGCTGATCGGATGTTTGACAGGTTGGAAGTCTACCTATGGAAGTGACTAATCCTAATGGGAAGTTAGGCATGGGTAGGTAGGCCAGTAGATTAGACCTATAGGGTAAAGGCTTAGGTAAGTCTAGTATGTCAGACGGACTACAAGTAGACTTAGATTGTTTTGTTTGTGTGTATGCTTATCTTGCAGGAACCAGGAGCTGGAAGCAATATTGAAGAAGCAATCAGAAGCAACCGAACCAAGCTTGGAGTCAATTTAGGTCAAATCTGAGTTGATTAGATCCGAGCGCCCGGATGTTACTCTAGGCGCCTGAACGGTCTAAACGCCTGGAACAAAAAGAATCGACTCTGATAAAGATCGAAGAGATCGGATTAGATTGGATCCAAGCGCTCAATTAAGAATTAAGGCGCCCAGAAGAGTTTATATAAGGCCCTTAACGTGCACCACAAGGAATATCTTCTCTACTCATTCTTCATCCTGCGGTGCTGCTAAATGTGAATGGAGTTAGACTGTGCGACCGGAGAAGTTCTAGGAGGAGTGTGTTGCGCTCGGGACTTCCAGATTAACCTAACGGATGTTATTCTTATTTTTATTTAAGTCTTTCTTACATTCTTGTATTTCATATTTCTATTATTAGACTGTAAGACGAGTTTCTTCGTCTCTAGACAAAACTCCGAAAAGGAGATCATTAGTAGATGGACGTCTTTCCGTACGTAGGCCTTGGACGTACTAACCCTGGTGTTTAGAAACCAAGTAAATTCATGTTTCAGTGCTTGTGTTATTAATTTCGCTGCAAGTGTATTTGATAGAAAGAATGAACGACGAGCGCTATTCACTCCCCCTTTAGCGCGTTTACCGATCCTACAATTGGTATCAGAGTAGGCCTGCTCTTGATCGGACTAACCGCCACTGGAGCAAGACGGCAAAAATGGAGGGGGAGCGAGATAAAAATTTTATAGTTCGTTTTAAATTGCATAAATATGTTTTAAGTGCAGGGAGAGAGGACACTATAAAAATCAGTATTCTACTTGTAAGATTCAGACGACACCACTAGTGACAAAGGAGCAATCGATGCAAGGAGCTTGGAGAAACAAAGAGCACATCACGTGCTTCAAGAGCTAGAATCACGGATACTACAAAAATCGGTGCCCGGAGAGGAAGACGGCAGAGAAGAAATCAGAATTAGGAGATGCGATTCCGTAAATATGTTTAATTACGAAAATACCCCTAAGGTTTCACATGATAGAATTATTTCTTTTTACAAAATTAGATAAGTTAGAAAATATCAATTTGACTAATTCAAAATCTAACAATTTAGATAATTCAAACATAGAAAATTCAAATTTAATCAATTTGGAAAATTCAAATTTAACTAATTTGAAAATTTTAACTTTAGAAAACTCAAATTTAATTAATTTAAAAATTCAAATAATTCAAAGTTAGATAATTCAATTTTAAATAATTTAATCAATTCAAATTTGACTAATAAAAATTTAAATAATTTGATAAATTCAAAATTATCTTTTTTAACTAATTCAAATTTAAATAATTTGATCAATTCAAATAATTCAAAAAATTCAGAATTAAATATAATTAATAATATTCATTGGCAAAGTCAATTTATTTTGAAATTTTAATTAATAATAAAAATAATTTAAAAAATTTAAACTTAGATATTATCAAAAATGAAAATTCATCTAACTGGACAAATTCAATTGATAAATCCAAATTAAATTATAATTTGACTAATTCAAATTTAACAAATTCAATTATTAATAATTCAAATTTAATTAATCTAGATTTAATTCAAAAAAATAAAAAATTTAACTAATTCTTTAATTCATTCAAACAAGATAACTCACAATTGAATAATTTAAAATTAATTAATTTAATAAATCTAAAAATTAATGTTGTGAGAAGCAGGGGTAGACATGTCTTTTTCTCTTATGATCTTAGGGTTATGTTGGTTATATAAATCCTGTACATGTTTTCTAAGGTTAAGATAGTTTTAACATGGTATCAAAGCGAGGTTATCTAAAATCCTAATTTTTTTCCCTTTCCTTTGCCACGCCACCGCCCACAGCCACGCGAGTTTTTTTTCCTCTCCTTTCTTTTTCTTTGATCGCGAGCCTTTGATTTGCACGTCGCCTGCTTCGCACCGTCGCCTGCTTCGTGTTCGCGTCTTCCACCTGGCTGTACCATCATCGTTGTGCCTCTGATCGCGAGCCTTTGATCTGCGCGTCGCTTGCTTCGCGTCGCCGCCGTCGTCTTCCCCTTGCTAGTGAGCGCCGTCCAGTTCGCCACCGTCGTCTCCG
>JAOBBC010121852.1:0-10475 GCA_025388495.1 Curcuma longa | reverse complement strand
AGACCAAATTACACTACAACCAATCCAATAGTTTGTCCAATCCATCTTGGTTGTGAACACTGTTTATAATCTATAAGAAACTGATAACAAGGTTTTCTGTGTGTGACTCCACACACCATATTTATCTACAATATATATTAAATGGACACTTGCATAAAATTAAATGCAAACATTGACCAAAAGTAATTCTCATTTCAGAATGTTTATTAACATAGATAGCTAGGATTCTGGTATACATCCCAACAGCTGCTACTCCAAGGCCCACGATCAAAAGATCGTTTACGACGGACAATCCACTAAGTGACTTTCTTCTTATGAAAGGGAGTTAAGTGCTTTACAAAAAGATAATATCGATACCATGGATACCGACTTAGAAATTAAGAACAAAAATGTAAAGCACTAGTTATACCAACAGAATGTGTAGACTTTGATGTAACTCCTCGGTGTGACGACAACATTTCGGATGATTTTTCTTTGTGCAGATGGTCATCGTTAGGTCGTAGTCTGATGCCTCTAGGGTTCCCCCTCGAGGCTCTTTTATTAAGTGATCAGGGCGCCTGGAAGTCTTTCTGGGCGCCTCCATGTTGTCCGTTGATACACTATCGACGCTGCTAACTTGGCACTTTCTGGCGTCTATATCTCTTTCCCAGCGTCTGTATACTGACGTGGAGGTTTCAGAACCTTGACTCCGTAATACCTTATCCAGATCGAGGCGTCTGGAACCTTTCCGACGGCCTAGAAGTTGAGGTGTTCAGACCACTAGGACTTTGCCACCTCACCATTTTGCTAGCCCCGTTCCACTGATGTTCAATCGCTTAGAACCAATCTGGGCGCCTGAAAGTTCGATCGCTTGGATCCAGATAAGGGCGCCCGAAGCACAAAGTTCCAACCCCTCCTTTCCTGCATTACAAGTTAGTGCAAAATATAAAAATAATAGAAAAGTAAACAGTTTTCCAAACTATTTTGGTCTTGACTTTGGATTTTCAATGAAAACCTAGGTCAGACCGACGCCTACTGTTCCCCTTACCGGGAACGCGTCCTCACCCACTCCACTCGAGAGAATTTACCTTGTGCCAACCAAGTCTTTTAGACTTGTTGAACTTTTACTTAGCCTCGATCCTCGACCCCCAGGACTTCCATCGCTAAACTTCTAGTCCTCTAGACCTGCTAGACTTCTGTCTGGTATACTTAATCTGCCAAGTCTTCCTGCCTAGTCCTCTTGACTAGGACTTCCTTGCTCAATCCTCCAAATTAGGTCTCCCACCTAATCCTCCAGATTAGGTCTGCCCAGCCTCTAGCTAGAACTTCCACCGCCTAACTACAACTAGGGCTTTCCTATGCCTAGCCATAACTAAGACTTTTTTGTTTAGTTCATCAGATAACTTTACACACTTAACTTAAACCTTTTGTCATTATCAAAACTTAAGTTCGATTATTTGGTACTTCTTGCACCAATAATTTCTCCGTTTTTGATTATGGTAACCTATGTTCCAAGTTAAGTAAAAAATATTTGCAATAATATTAAGAAGTAACAGTTGGGATCCTTGTCGCAATAGACTCCCGTCACAAATTTGTGACAGAAATCTGGACCGTTCGATTTTAAAATCAACGGCCGATCACTAAACCCATAAACCCTAAACCCCTAAACCCTAAACCTTAAACCCTAAACCCTAAACCCTAAACCCTAAAGCAAATCACCCATTCAATCTACGGCTTGGATTTAATCTTAACTTTAAAATCGAACGGTGCAGATTCTCGTCACAAATTTGTGACGGGAGTCTATTGTGACAAGCAGCTTTTTTTAAGAAGTAAACATAGAAGTAACCATTGCAACAAATAAGGCAGTCATCACAAGTATCAAAATCTTAAATTCCTTGACTCCCCTTTCATTCAGGCTCCCCCTTGAACTTATGCTTGTTTTTAAAGAGGAATAATAATTTTAAAATTTTATCTTTTCCTTCTCTCCCTCTTAACTTAACATAGTTTAATTTTGATCAATTTGACATAAATCATTCAAGTCCTACTTAGATTTGAAAAAATATTTTATAAAAATTTAATTTTAAAAAATCATATTTTTCAAGACTTAATCATTTAAAAAAACATTATTTGAAAAATATTCCAATATTTTTTGAGATAATAAATATTTTTAAATTATTTATATTATCTCTCCCCCTTTGACATAATCAAAATAAATGGTAAACTTTTTTTTTAAAATTTAATCACGTGGAAAGTAGGTGTGAGTCCAAACATGTTATAAAAAAAATACTTAGACAAAAAAATTTCCTTTTTAGGCACATGGCCAACTTAGATTTTGGCTAACTATTAGAAAATAGTAGCTTGACTAAGTTGATCAAGTTTAAGTGTATCATTCTAGTTAGCTTCTGCTAAGCAGAAACACTTAACTTTATCTATAGTTTATGTTTATAACCCAAGTTTTGGTTTGATGCACCAACATAAAGCATTTGGAACTTAGGCTAGGACCTTATGCATCTCACACCATTTTAGGTTTTATAATACATAATCAAGTTATCTAGTGTGCTTTATGAGATGCGTTAACCTAAGTCTATAGGTGCATGATTTCTAGTGGAAGTATCTAGACTAAGGCCAAAAAGTTCCTTCTTACTTTTGAAATTCAAAATTTAAAACTAAATTTTTTTTAAAAAATAATTAAAGTAAACTTTGAAATTATTTTGAAAAACTAAGTAATAATAGATTCAAAAATGTGCATTTTGAAATATAGGAAAATTTGAACTTAGTCTACCAAACACATTCCTAATTACAGTCAATTATTTAACACTAAAGTGTGATAATAAAGTGTAATAAATGCGATGCTGAAATAGAAAAATGCAATAATAGTCAATAAAGAGTCAAAAATAGAATCAATATAAGTCAAATGTAAAACTAGAAATCTAAGTCTACTGGGGGTGGCTGAGGGTGGCTCATGCCCCAAAATCTGAGCATGCCCATCAGCTCAGAATGTTTAGCTCTGCTCCTCTCTTCCCGACTCTCAAACTGACTAGCCACAGTTTGTTAGTAGGAAATGACTAACTCATGCAAAATGTGGGCTGACTCCTTAGTTCTAATCACTCTCTGCTCTAGAGTGATAGAAGGTAGAGGTGGAGGGAGCTAGAGAAGGTCAGCTAGGTCAATGTCATCGTCTTCCTCCTCAGCAGCTGCAGTTGGTTGTGGCTAAGGCTGGTTCCCTCATCTCCAAGACAGAATCCCATCCTCATCTATATGTACCCCAGCTAATGAAAAACTCCTAATACCTAACATGTCAAACTCACTAGCTAGTTTGACTTCACCTGCGGTGAGGTCAAATCCAAGTAATGCTAGGAGTGAAGTCAAGATGTGACAGTAGGACATATGTACCCTCCTGCTGGGGGTGACACCAGATGAACAATAATGGCATGGAATATATGAAAACTAATGTTTATATCTAACCTATGAAGTAATGCATATAGAAGAAATGTATGAAATGGTCGTATCATTGCGACATCCCTGGTAGTTAGGGGCAGAATGCAAGTCACTAAGACTTTGTACAGAATATAGTCCTGCATTCTAAGTCTAATAGAAGAGAATTGGATTACTGTAGGGACCCTTTCCTCTCCAAAGAAATATGAATACATGAGATCTAGGGTAATGTGTGAGTAGGGATCCCCATAAGGTACATCCCTAGGGGTAGCAGGTAAATAGACATGATTAATGTCTAAGTCTTAAGTGCTCTCTAATGATGGTAGGAGATAAAATGAAATCCCTCCAAGCTACTCAAGTGGAATAGTTCAAATCGTCGATCTGAACTAGGTTATTGTACAACTCGACTACAAACTCGTATTAACCGGGCTAGTACAATACACTAGTTGTTAAATGTCGTAATGCTCTACGACCTCTATGGAAGGTATGCATGAACGTGCAAAAAATATCCTACATAAATATCTGTAATGCAGGGGTACAAAAGTCAATGATGCAAACCTAATCTTAAGTTCCTCAGAGGGAAACGTGGGGTCTGTACTAGGGGTACTAGAGGTACCAGCCTTAGTGATCTTCCTATTAATCCTATTGCATAAAGTAAAGCGTAACTAAAGAAAAAATTAACTTTAAATTATTTTAGGATTATTTTGGGGGCTTACCTAGGCATTTTTGAAGGAGAAATAAGAATGTGACGACCTATAAACTTGGCGACAACACGGAAAGAGAGATTTTTGAGGTAGGAAGAGGATTTGTGTGGTTTGAGATGGTAGGATTTGAGTTACTTTTATAAACACGTTTCGGGCTCCTAGATTTGAATTAGGGCACCCGGATTTTACATAGTGTGAGGCTCCTAAAAAGGTTTCCAGGTGCCTAGAAAGGTTTCCAAGAGCCTGAATCCTAAAACCAAGGGCACCTGCACAAAACCGTGGGCGGTGTTTCGAGAAGGGGTTCAAGGGGCCTAGATTTATATCTGGGCGCCCATATTAGGTTGAGTCAAACTTTAATATTTTAACTGGGTTGGATTTAATTTAAACTATTTGATTAAATTTTAAATTAATTTTAATTAGAGTTAAGTTAGTTTAAGATTTTAGTTAAGTTTAATTAATGAAGATTTAAAAATTAAGATAATTAATTAAGATTTAAAAAATTAAGTTATATAATTGAGATTTTTTAAAAATTAAGTTAATTAATTAAGATTTAAAAAATTAAGATTTGAAAAAATTAAGTTAATTAAAAAATATATTCCTAATTTCATCTCATCCATTTCTATATTATCACACAGTTAATCTTATGAGTTGTGTGAGATGATTTTTCAATTTTTTTTAGTTAAGTTAATTGTGATTGTTTACAACTTAATTAACCCTGGGTTAGATTTAAGTTTAACCTTTTAACTCACTAAGTGTGAATTTTAAGAGTCAACTTTAAAGTAGTAGCGAGGCATAGGGACATTTTTGGTTATCGGCGCACCGACCACTTTCTAAGACAAAGCTAGTTCAGAAAATTGCATACTTAGCTAATTTAGGAAGAAACTTTAGTCTAACTAGTCTAGGGTTAGACAAGGTAATTTCGATCAATTTCACTTAGCTAAGTAAATCAATTAGGGTACTCCTTACTCCACTTGACCACTTAAACTGGGTTTTCTTAACGTACTATTATCTTGCTTTACCTTGGTACTAGGTTAGGTAAGTGTTAGTCAAATTTTGTGTCCTTATATAACCTAGCTTCAATCTAAGTATAAAATAAAATAAAAAGAATAAAACATGTAATTCTATTAAACATGCAAGGTTTTAAATTCCCTTGAATTGTGACCCCTATTAGGCATGATCAAATAATATATTTAATCCTTGGGGATTCAGTCCAACTTGATTGGTCAGGTTGGCAATTAGAACCCATGCTTGGACTTATGATTTCTTGGGTCAATTCAGTAAAGACATATACGACCTATGTTTGGCATTAGGTGGAACTCCATTCGGCCTTTCCAATAGTTGAAGTCATTGCCGGAGAATAGCGACGATCGAACGATAATGTAGCCTTCCTAGTGGGCCATTCAACAAAAACTTGCATGATAAAAAAATAGAGAGAAATTATAAAACTTAGTTTTAGATTAGTAGTGCGGGTGTACTAACATGAATGAAAAAAACAAAAACTGAAGCGAGAAAAAGTTGGTTGAACAGTGGTTATACAAATTTAGAGGCCCCCCTCCGCTCTAATAACAATTGTAGGATCTAAAAACGTGCTAGAGGCAAAGGGTGGATAGCACATGTTACTTTTTTTACTTATTTTTAAAAATTTATTTTATTTTATCTAAGATAGAAGTGGAGATAGATAAGAAAATAAAATACAACACAAACACAACTTTATTTTTACTTAGTTCACAACCTCTGACTGCTACTCCAAAATCCGCGATCCTTGATTGCTTTGATGGACAATTCACTATTAGTTTTTTTTCACAATGAGAAAAAGACTCATTTTTATAAAAGTCGAGAAACAGTAACACGTTTACTATTCCTTTTGAAATAAAAGCACAAAGATAATAATATCGAAATTATGAATATACGGACAAAAAAGAATCAGAGTAATGTGCAGTTGTTGGCATAGCAGTTTGTCATAGCATTATTGTTTTGAAGCGAGTTGAGAGTTGGAGCTCTTAGAAGTTGATTCTAAAGCCTCGGGTGAGACCTTCTTTTATAGGACCTAGTCGGTCTACCGATCCCCTTGATCGGTATACCAATCACTTGGGAATCTAGATCTTGATCAGCTTTATCAGTACACCAATCCCCTAGATCAGTCTACTATCCAGTTGTGCTCTAACTAGCCTCTACGACCTTAGCTTCACCAATAATTTTTTCTGCCACGTCAACCATTCAACAGTTATCCTTTACCACATCAGCAAGCTCATCATTATTCTATGCCACGTCGAATACTACATCACCATTTGGTATACCGAACTGGCTGATTGATCTACCGAACCATTTGGCCTACCAATCTAACTTACCGATCTACTGATCCTACAAAATCAATGTTAGCATAATACCCTACAAGACAGTGTTAGCACAATATTACTTAAGCATAAATGAGTTTAATAATCCCCTGACTGCTCGATCTTGATTTGGAAATTCACATGAATCCTTTAGTCAGATCAACGCCTAAGGATGTCCTCACAAAAAGGACTCGTCCTTACCTATTCTTCCTTTTGGAAGAACCACTCCACTTCAAGAGCTTACATTGTCAAACCTTGGTCCTCCAAACTCCGTTTGGGCTTCCTGTTCAACCTTTGATTACTCAACCTCCAGTCCTTGTTCAACTTGATCTTTGGTCCACTCTGACCCTGTTAAGTTCCTCTTGCCTTGTATCTCTGATTTGCTAAGAATTTATCTTGTCTAACCTCTAATTACGACTTTGCCTTGCCTAACCTCGAGTTAAGACTTTTCTAGTTGTACTACCTACATACCTAGTCAACTTGTTAGATCACAAGTAAGTTTAACTTTGATCCTTTACCATTATCAAAACTTACATTTGATTCTGATGCTCCCTACACCAACACCCTCATGAGGTTTTAACGTACTTTCGTGAACAACCCCTCACATCTCGATCTTTATGGATCAGAGATTTAGGTTCACGTTTCGATCCTTCCTTGTGTCTCATGAGATATGATGATGCATGATTAGTATCAAAATCATTTATACACAATAAAGTTGGATCATGGATAAATACATCATATGGCAAAAAGATAAATAGATATTAAAGATGAATCTCAACAATACATCGGGTTATTCCTTCATCCTAAAATCTTGATAACTACTCCAAGGAGATGGAGTTACAACCGAAAGACATAGAAGAAGACATCCTAGAACTCAAATTAAAATAAGAGAGAAAAGAAAGCTTAGTCAAGTTGTTGCCGGTGTCTTTGGATGAATCTCCAAGCTCGAAGGAGATCGAAAACGTTGATGACTCCTTGGAAATGACCCTCCTAAGGTTCTTTGTTCCTAAAACCCTAAACTCTAAACCCTAAAGCCCATGTTGGCTGGCCTAACATGACCTCTGATGGCAGGCATGGGGGAGTGTCAGGGCTTTGATCAAATGGGCATGGGTCATGCTTAGTGACACGACCGTGCCGAGTCGAGGCTAATCAAAGTTGTCCTTGAGCCGATGGGGCACGACCCATGCAGACTGGCATGATCCATACTAGTTGGTACGAGGGAGTGCCAGAATTGCAGACTCCTCGACTGGTTTTATCCACATCTAACTTTAGTTGAGAGAATATGTCCGTGTCATGGGATACTACCAAAGCATGCTCCTCGTTGTGAACTCTTGTTCCAAGGTTCTTTTGCTCTCGATAAGCTATGATTTTATGTCCTATCAATCAAAAAGTATAAAGAGTAGTTCTCCAAACAAAAAGAATGTAATTGATGCGAAAGGGATGAGAGTATACAAAGTATGCTCATGTAATGAAACGAAATGCATGCAGAATAATACCAAAACCCCTATATAAAACACACACGTTAGTAGTCTATTGAATAACTGACAAGTTCAGGTGGGTCAAGGTGACTGTATATCTGGCAAAGGAAAGTCTAAGTAGGTCAAGGTGAATATAAAGGAAAATCCTAAGTGGGTGACTTTAAGTGGTGAGAGAAACTTAGTAGGTCAAGTCGACTTGTAGGGTTAGATTTGTGATCCTAGGGGAGTTAATCCTAGGTGATGAAAGGCTTGAAGGAACTCCAAGCAAGAGGTAAATCTAATAGGTCAGACCTACAGGATAAGGTATAGGTGAACCTAGTAAGTCAGGTAGACTAACAAGATTAGGTTAGGTTGCTTGTTTGTGTGTGTATGTTTGTCTAATAAGAATCTAGAGCTGGAAGTAAGACTGAGGAAATAAACAGACTTAAACCAAACATAGTCAGACTAAGTCCGAGGTGAACTAGACTTGATTCAGGTTGAACCAGATCCAAGAAGGATAAGTAGACGATCCTAAGGATCTGTAGACTGATCAAGGATTGGCTAATCGAGTTTGGGTCCAGACCTAGATCAATGATGCGGCGCTTGGTTCAGTAGACCAATCCCAAGGATCGATAGACCGAGAACATGAGGTTCAGTCCAGATCGCGAAGAACTGGATCTTTGGCTTCAATTTTATCTAGGATCGATATACTGATATGGCTAATCAGTAGAATAAAATATCCTTATAAAAGAAGGCCTCGAGAATAGAGCAAATCGACAATTCTCCACTGCTCAATACTTCATCTCTATGCTCGTATCAACACTCGAAGTTCTGTGACAAGGGAAGCTCTAGGAGGGGTGCTGGCTCTCAAGACTTTCGAATTGGCTCGGCAAGAAGTTTGTTTATTTTATTATTACACGCCGTGCTTTATCTTCTATTATTTGTATTTGTACTCAAATCTATAAGTGATTTCTCTACCTCTAGAAAAGTTTTAGAAATGACAACGCAAGTGAACGGACACCTCCCGTATATAGGTCTTGGACTAATAACCTTAGGGGGTTGTGAACCAATTAAATCCTTTATGTTCTTTTTGTATTGCTTTTAGTTTATTTCATATTCCTCTATGCACTAACCTTGATAGCAACAAAAGAATGATGAAACGAAAAGAAAAAAAGATTGATATTCACCCCTTCTCTATCGATCCCTACCAGTCCTACACCTTAGGCTATACAAGTTGTCATTTCTTATAGTACAAATGCTAACAAAGGCATACTCAGTGATAGTCCAAGCCTATATAGACCAATCCCTACCATTGTGTCTCTATGATTTCCCAATTATGGTCTACTTGTATTTGTTGAGATCTTATACAAAAAATCAAAATTAAACGTAGTGAAAAAAATCAATCCATTTAGAGATCCATGCGAATACAATATACATGTTTTTTATCTAGTTGTCACCTTTGTTAAGTGAATGTAACAATCCCGATAGCAACTTTGATTTGGCAGATCTTAGCATGATCAGAATGGCCTCCCCTCTTCGGTATCCACACAAACACATCCTTCATTCGTCGCACAAACTCAGCCTTCGGAAAAGAACCACTTTTGTTGTTCTAGCAATTTGGATGGTTCGACCAAGAGGAGAAGAAGAGCAGACTAAAAAATGATCATCCACCAAATAAATGGCCTTTTGTACTCATCCAATGAATACAAAAGGTCATCCAATGAACACCAAAAGATCATCTAATGAATACAAAGGGTCATCCAATGAATACTGAAGACTTAGGGTTTTCATGATTTTAATTGATTCAATTTTGGACTTTTACATGAAAATAAATTATGAAATGAATCGATTTGATCTTAATTGTCCTATATTGTATAATCTGAAGCTTGATTATAATTTTCATGATTTAATGGTAATTTTTGTATTAATTGGGTTTTAATTGATTTTAGGGTTCAAATCGGATCAAGTTCAAGCTCAATCGCGATCAAATCGAGTCAATTTGCCCAAATTGATCAAGCCAACATAGAGGACATGACCTAGATCAAGTTTGATCATTCCACTGCTTTCTCTTGCCTTGATTCTTCCCTTTTCAATTAGAGTTGTGGCCCTGGGATTTCTGAATTCTTGAACTGCCTTGGCCTTTGCTGTCTACCATCGCTGACTTCTGCTGTTGCATGTTGTTCAGGTAGTTCTCGGTGATCAGAGCACTGCTAACCAGTTCTTCGGAGGTTTGCGGCCTATGAACGTCGCCGGCCACGTTCAAGGCTATTTCTGGCCTCAGCATCTTGAGCATTAGCCGAACTCGCTCTAGTTCAATGCTGACCAGCTCAGGGCACAAGCGAGCCAGTCTGTTGAATTTCTTCACAGCTTCCTTTACTGATAGGTTGTCTTGACAAAATTCAGTGAATTCATCATAATGCCGGTTAGTAACCCGCATATGAAAGAATTCTTCGAAGAACTCAGCTTCTGTAACGCCCCGTAAATTCATCTCTAGGATTTATAAATGTTTAAAAATAGGTTTTAATATTTATAAATGCTTAGAATAATTTTAGAAATTTTATAGAATT
>JAOBBC010121752.1:0-19122 GCA_025388495.1 Curcuma longa | reverse complement strand
AAAGGGTGTATTCTATAATTGTGAGAGATTGTAATCTGTAAATGTAAGCTTATGAAAGCTCATCATGGATACCAAGGTATGCGTCGACCTCTTGATGAGGTCAGCGTTTTGCTAGGTCATTAGTTTGCTCAGGGCGAGAGTATTGAAATCGATAGGAGAAGGGGTTGGGGCCTTTCGGATGAAGGTTAGGAGATTTTCAGGTATTGTACTGAGGAATGGGCTCTCCTCTTAGGGAGGTCAGTTTTTCTTACCTTCCTCATGGCCTCGAGAGATCGAGCTTTCTTTATCCTTGTGCCCCGTCATTGCCCCGTGTTTTTCCTCGATCCTATTTATTATCCACGTCATCACGGTTTGCTCTCGCCGGATCAATAACGTCTGCCCTTTCAAAAGTGCCAAAGCGCTTTAGAATAAGCTTATTAAGCTTTACGAAGATACACAATATTTGCATATTGCAAAAAAAGGATTTGTTAGTAAATCAATTACATAATTTTGTAATGAGAGATAGAGAAACCATGAGTCAAATGTTGGGAATCCTATGCAATAAAACAACGTACAAGTTTAGATCTATGAAATCCTAAAGTCATATCTAATAGAGTATACCTTTGATGCGTACCCTTCGCTTATCTCGCTCGTCCAAAGGTTGTCGGATCTCTAGTACGTTCAAGTGTCCGTGCCTCTATGCGTATCCATACTAACACTCACTTTTGGAGAAAGTTGGTTGTGCTAGCAACCCTTGTAAGTTTCAGCCAAGCAAGAAGAAGATGAACAACTATTAAGTTTTTGGAAGAAAAACTCTTTTATACTCATGCCATGAATACCAAAGGTTTTTAGGCTTTTGGTATTCTCTCATTAATGCATGATTAATCTTATTAATCATGCATTGATAACTTCCATGCATGATAACATTCTCTTTTTCAATGCATGATGAATCCACATTAATCATGCATGATAAATCAAATCCATTCATCAACTTGGTTTAATTTGAATCTAACTCAAATTCAACCAACTTGAGTCTAACTCAAGTCTAGGCCATCCAATGAGCTTAATTGTTCCTTTAGTTAAACTAAAATGAATCCATCTCCAAATAGAATGTTATTTGTGTATGACCTAATAGATTCTCATAACGTTGGCAATGTTTCTAAAATCCATTTTAAATATAAGCCATGAGTGACATCTAGCAATGTATCATTGCTACCCAAGTGACAAGAATATTAAGATATGACATAACCTTCGTGACTATGATAATGTATGATCATGTCCTTCTATCCTCGATATCTAAATTGATCAATAAGGTATAGACCGTGTCATCCTCTTATCAATCTTTATATTCTTTGATCCTCAAGTAGATTCACTCAAGCAAATGAGGTCAATATCTCATATTGACTCATTTGATCATGGTCACGTATTTTATGGTCCTACTCTATCAAGAGACTGTAAGATATCATTCCCATCATATGGGAGGGATAGATCTCATCTACATCACTCACATCCCTTCGCATAATTTGTTATATATCTAGTAATCGCCTTTGTAGTCCACCCTGTTACGAGTGATATTTGACGACACCAAAGTACATAACTCCTTATGTAGGGCACCATAGTGATTTCAGGTCTAAGGACTATTTATACCAATAGTCACATGAGAAAGTTTATGACACTCATATAATGATCCATAAAATTTTTTTATAGCGGATCAATTCAGTATACATTCTTTAATGTATACCAATGTGTCAACTTGATATCTCATATTCATGACTTGTGAGATCAAGTCATCCAACTAACCCACATGCTAGTCTCAACGCATTAATATCATTTCTGAATATTAATGCTTAACTAGGAATTATTAAGAGTAGTATTTTCTATATCATCTCAATATTGATTCAAATAATCGATATGACGTAGATTAGAACTAACTACCCAAGGACATTATTATATTTAGTTATTTGGCACAAACATAAAGTAAGTATAATAACTAAAAAAATTATGTCTTTATTAATAATAGAATATGATACAAAAGGATCGATCATCACATAATTGGCTCTAGGGCTTCTACTAATAATCTCCCACTAGCACTAGTGTCAATTACTGTAATAGCTAATACCTAGTGACCTAGTGTGACCATCATGCTTTCTCTGTGCTAAAGCCTTGGTCAAAGGATCTGCGATGTTAGCATCTGTCAGTATTCTGCATATCCTCACATCTCCTCTATCGATGATCTCTCGAATGAGATAGACGCGCCGTAGTATATGTTTGGTTCGTTGATGAGAGCGAGGTTCCTTAGCCTGTGCAATAGCCCCATTGTTGTCACAATAGAGATGTATAGAGTCCGCTATGCTAGGAACTGCCCCAACTTCAGTGATGAACTTCCGGATTCAAACAACCTTCTTTGCTGCATCAGACGTAATGATATACTTGGCTTTTGTTGTAGAATCTGTGACTGTGTCCTATTTCGAACTCTTCCAACTCACAGCACCACCATTCAAGCAAAACACATACCCTGACTGTGATATGAAATCATCCATGTCAGTTTGGAAGCTTGCATCACTATAACCCTTTACAGCTAGCTCCTCATCACCTCCAAATATCAAGAAATATTCTTTCATCCTTCGTAAGTACTTAAGAATATTCTTGACCGTTGTCCAGTGACTTTCACTTGAATTTGATTGGTATCTGCTCTTCATGCTCAAAGCATACGAGAGATCAGGGCAAGTACAAAGCATGACATACATGATAGACCCTATAGCAGATGCATAAGGGATCTGATTCATGCGGTCTCTCTCCTCCTTAGAAGAGGGACATTGAGTCTTCGAAAGACTCACACCATGTGACATCGGCAGAAGTCCCTTCTTGGAATTCTGCATGGCAAAATAATGTAATACCTTATCAATATATGTACTCTGACTTAGGTCAAACAATCTCTTAGATCTATCTCTATAAATCTTAATGCCTAGAATATAGACTGCTTCACCTAAGTCTTTCATTGAGAAATAATTTCCTAGCCATGTCTTCACAGACTGTAGTGAACGGATATCATTTCCAATGAGGAGTATGTCATCCACATACAAGATTAGAAAGATAATTGTTCTCCCACTAACCCTCTTGTAGACACAGAGTTCATCTTCATTCTTGATGAAATCAAACTTTTTGATTGCATCATCGAATCAAAGATTTCAGTTTCGAGAAGATTGCTTCAGTCCATAGATGGACCTTTGCAGCTTGCATACTTTTCCAGCATGCTTTGGATTTACAAAACTCTTAAGTTGTATCATGTACACATCCTCAAGTAGATTTTCATTTAGAAACGTAGTTTTGACATCCATCTGTCAGATTTCATAATCATGGTAAGTTACAATAACAAGCATGATCCAAATAGACCTAAGCATCGCAACTGATGAAAAGGTTTCATTATAGTCAATACCATGAATTTGCTTAAAGCCTTTAGCTACTAATCACCCTTTATAGGTATGCATAAGACCATCTATGTCAGCCTTTTTCTTAAAGACCCACTTACATCCAATGGGTTTGATCCCCTCAGGTGGATCAACCAAGGTCTATACTTAGTTAGTATACATGGATTTCATTTCGGACCTCATGGCCTCTAGTCATTTCTTAGAATCTGAGCTCATCACAACTTCCTGATAGGAGGTAGGCTCGTTCAACTCAACAAGCATAACATCATCGTGGTCAGACAAGAGAAATGAATATCTCTCAGGCTGACGGCGTATCCTATCAAATTTACGAAGAGATTGGTCTACTTGAACAGATTATTGCTCCACAACTTCTTATGCAATAAACTCATAATTCATAACACTTTGTGGTACCTGTTCAATTTTCATCAAAGCCTCAGTGCTATTTTCTATATCTTAAACTTCTTTAAAATTGATTTTACTCCCATTGATTCTTCTAGAAATAAACTATCTTTTTAGAAAAATATCATTTCTAGCAACAAACACTTTGCCTTGTATGGGAATATAAAAGTAATATCCCTTTATTTCCTTGGGATATCCTACAAAATAGTACTTATCTAATTTGGGGCCTAGCTTGTCTGAGACTTGATGTCAAACGTATGCCTCACAACCCTAAATCTTCATAAAAGACATTTTAAAACTCTTTCTAGTTTATATCGTATATGGTATCTTTATGATGGCTTTAGATGGAACGCGGTTAAGTATGAAGGCAGCCATCTCTAGAGCGAATCCCCAAAAGAAAGTAGGTAGATCAGTCTAACTCATCATCGATCGTACTATATCTAATAAAGTATGATTTCTCTACTCGGATACACCATTCCACTATGATGTTCTAGGTAGAGTGAGTTGGGATATGATCCCACATTCAGCTAGATAGTCATGAAACTCTTGGCTAAGGTATTCACCACCTCAATCTGATCCAAGTATCTTAATACTCTTGCCAAGTTAGTTTTGTACTTCATTCTTGAATTCTTTGAACTTTTCAAAGAATTCGTTCATAAGATACACATAGTCATATCTACTGATATCATCAGTAAAAGTTGTGAAGTACTGATAGCCTCCTTTAGCAGTGACATTGAAAGGGTCAAATACATTAGTATGTATGAGTCCTAACAAGTCCGTCGCTCTTTCGCCGTGTCCACTAAATGGAGTCTTGGTCATCTTGCCTAGAAGATAAGATTCGCAAGCCTCATATGATTCAAAATCAAATGAGTCCAGTAATCCATCCTTATAGAGTTGGGATATGCAATTCTTATTTATGTGACCCAATCGACAATGCCAAAGATATGTTTAGTTCAAATCATTCGGTTTGAACCGTTTGGTATTTATGTTATAGATTGAGTTTTCTAAGTCTAGTACATAGAGTTCATTCATCAGAGATGCATTACAATAGAATATATCATTTAACATTATAGAACAACATTTATCCTTTATGATAAATGAAAAGTCTTTCTTGTCTAAACAAGATACAGAAATTATGTTCTTAGTTAATGCAGATAATAGTAGCACTCCTCTAATTCTAAGACAAGACTTGTGGGCAAAGATAGGGAATATGTTCCTACAACTATATCAATAACTCTTGCGCCATTGCCTACTCATAGGTCCACTCGCCCTTTATCAATGCTCTAGTTCTTCGTAGGCCCTACACATTGATACAAATGTGAGACGCGCAACCGATATCTAATACCGATAACGAAGAAATAGATAGATTGACTTCTATAACATATATACCTGAGACAAAAGTCTCACTTCTTTTCTTCTTTACTTCCTCAAGGTAGAGTTTGCAGTTTCTCTTTCAGTGTCCGATCTCACCACAATGGAAGCAGGTTCCTTCCTTAGACATCCCACCTTTGGGCTTCGATGCAGTAGAGTTGGTCTTGCCTTTAGCTTGGGTCTTACCTTTACCTTTGGGCTTCCATTTGTCTTTATCTTTGTTTACCATTAGTACATTACTAATCTTGGTCTTCTTGAGATTGGGTTCAGCAGTTCTCAACATGCTGAGCATCTCAAGCAGAGGCTTGTCAATTTTGTTTATGTTATAGTTCATGACAAATTGATTATACCCTTCCGGCAATGATTGCAGGATAAGGTCAGTGGTCAATTCTTAACCTAGTGGAAATCTTAGTCTTTCAAGATTCTCGACATACCCAATCATCTTGAGTACGTAAGTTCCTATAAGAGTTCCTTCTTGCATCTTGCATACAAATAGGGCCTTAGACACCTCAAATCGCTCGTGTCTAGCTTGCCCTTGATATAGTTGTTTCAGGTGCTTAACCATATGATGTGCATCCATGTTTTCATGTTGCTTCTGAAGCTCAGAGTTCATGGTGGCAAGCATGATCCTGATGCTTCTTGTAAGCATCTTTCTCTGCACGAATGGTGGTAGTGGCGGGTGCTTCAGGAAGAGGTTGCTCTAGGACGTACAGTTTTCATTTTTGCTTGAGGATGATCCTTAAGTTTTTGTACCAGTCCTGAAAATTATCTCCGTTGAGCTTGTCCTTCTCAAGGACATATCGCAGAGAGAGAGAGAGTATTTGATGTGTTAAATGACATGGTGATCTAAAACAGTAAAATGTAAATATAAGTATCATATTTAGATCATTTAATTAGACATTTAATTAAATGATGCTCCCACTAAATCATAGAGCTTTGGTAGAGGCTAGTCATGGATGTAGGTAAACGCATTTTGCCCACACTACTAGCTCCTAGCCTAATAGCAACAAATTCATGTGGGATAAGATCCACATCATACCTCACCTTGAGTTAGCTTTGGCTAATCACCCAAGACTTAGTATGATTAGGTAGGTAATATTTTACCAATTACATCTTATGCAACTCTTGGAAATAAAGGGTCAAGATTCACATTACACATCATCTTGAGTTAGCTTTGGCTAATCACCCAAGACTTAGTATAATTGTTCACTTACTCATCCTTCCCAATTTTTGGAATATGCCTCTAAGTTTTCCTCAATCTAATTGAGGTAATTTAGTTAAGTCTCACCCAAAGTCTGATAGCGGGACATCACAATTATCCTCTTGTACTTTACCAAGATAAAATGTGTCACTTTGCTTTAGCAAATCCAACACAAATGATCAAGATAGTAGTGAGTTTCAAACTTTGATAGACATATCGAGCTGACTTAATTAAAATAAAGTTTATCTAACATACATCACATACACACATAGCATACATCAACATATAAGCTTCAACGTGACATGGTTATAACCCATCTTCTACGAACCTCTCAAGCCAATGAGAAAATCGAATGGTTAACCTAGGGATAACATCTTCTCCAAGTGCTTTCTTTGGTCATCATGTGTTATCGACATCCTTCTTATAACTTCATCCTCTAATGAACTTTCCACTCCTCATTTTGGACATTATAAAATAAGAAAACTCGAGTTACATTCGAGTCTAAATCTATTTACAACTAGAAAAATAGAGAGAAAGGCACAACACACAGGTCGTATTATGAATTATAACATGCACACACAACCACAATCACATTAGGATTAAGGGTTATAACCATGCACCATGGCAACCATCACACAATAAATAGATCTAAGACATATATATTATTATGTTTGCCAAAAATTTACTCATGAGCAGAAACCTCACGGCGGTCCCGCTAGTCGGTGGCGAGGTCAAGGGGCAGCGCCCCTTGCGGCGGGAAGGGGGGGGGTCTGGGGCAGCACTCCCGAAGTAAAATTTTATTTGCAACTCCTTGAATGAGTCGCTAGCCTTTGTTCATCAAAATGAACCTAAGACCCTTTTGTTCCGTTGATGCATCCTTGTGACAAAAATCGCACAATCTGTTCACAACAGATCATGAAAAAATTTATCACACTTTTATCAAAATGCAATCGGACTATAGCACGCTTTCATTAGACAAACGTTTGCACATCTGTCAACATGATGATGCTATATCCTCTTAGTTTGCTCAACAAAAACTTTTGCATACAAACAAAATGCCCATACAATTAGGCAACCCATAACAACAACATGTCCTACTTCTATATCACATATAAAAGAAAAATAACTTGTACGATCTTTTACAAGTGGCTCTGATACCACTATTGGTGAATCCTATGCGACAAAATAATGAAATTCACAGCGAAAAATAGGATCCCTTCCGTGATCCATGCGAAAAATTTGTACAAGTTTAAATCTATGAAATCCTATCTAATAGGGTATACCTTTGATGCATGCCCTTCGCTTATCCCGCTCGTCATGGTTGTCGGATCTCTTGCACGTTTAAATGTTCGTGCCTCTATGCGTATCCACACTGACACTCACTTTTTGGAGAAAGTTAGTTGTGCTAGCAACCCTTTTGTGTAACTCACGGCCAAGAAGAAGAGAAGAGAAGATGTTGTTCATCCAACCTCACTTTAGGGTAGAAAAGCTTTTTTTATACCCAAGCCATGAATACTAAAGGGTTTTAGGCTTTTAGTATTCTTTCATTAATGCATGATTAATCCTATTAATCATGCATGATAACTTCCTCTTCCATGCATGATAACTTCCTCTTCTTCAATGTATGATTAATCCACATTAATCATGCATGATAAATCAAAATCCATTCATCAACATGGTTTAATTTGAGTCTAACTCAAATTCAACCAACTTGAGTCTAACTCAAGTTTAGGCCATCCAATGAGCTTAATTGTTCCTTAGTCAAACTAAAATGAACTCATCTTCAAATAGAATGTTATTTGTGTGTGACCCAATAGGTTCTTGTAATGTTGACAATATCTCTAAAACTCATTTTAGAAACATAAGCAATGAGTGACATCTAGCAATGCATCATTGTTACCCAAGTGACAAGAATGTCGAGATCTGACATGTCACACCCCGGAGGTGTAGTTCCCGCACATCGGGAGGTACCTCACTCGGTGACATGATAATAAAGGGACCAATACAATAACAGAGACTTAACATAAAAGAACCATCCATAATTTTATTAGATAAAATAAAACTGAGAAGGAGTTTATACAATTAAGTCTAGGGACAACCACCTAAAGGAAAGAAAATGACATAAAGCATCAAACTAACGTAAACCAAACTGAAATGCAGCACGTCAAGGTCTCTGAGCAACTCTAAAGCAAACTGAACCAATGTAGTATTAAATTTGTGCTTGCAAATTTAGAAGTCAAAGAATGTAGATAGTTAGCCAAAGGCTAAGTGGGTAATCAAAAAAGATGTGCATGAATGTACTCTTAATTAAGAAGCCAAGAAATTAGAGTAGGTCATAATTTCATATTGTCACTTTAAATTCTTGTATAGTTCTCCATTGGTACATAATATATATATATATATATATATATATATATATATATATATATATATCATTCTCTTCATTTATTATTATGTGAAATCAGGTAATATTACTATTATCTATTGCACCAGTATTATCAATCCTTGTTATTTAAGCAAGTTATATCATCACCATTATAATCTCAATATGGTCAAATATTATAAATAGTATCAATATTTGTATAATTAATTAAAAAGTACACAACAGGAGTCAATATCATCAGTGTAATCATATCTCATATATCTATAGACTATCAGCCTCCTCAGAATATATCATCGCATACGTTATCTAACGTACGGGCTAACAACCCTCACCGGTGGAAGACAGAATAAACACTAATCGTTGTCTCTGTTCTATCACAATAATATGTGAGCAGTCAAGTGCTCTGGACCGAGGGCTACATCACACCACCACTACTCAAGTGTACGGTCCAGTACTCTGGTATAAAACTAGGCTCTTAGTTAACACCATTTAATATTTATTATTATTTTTTATCTCATTTCATGTTATATCTTTTTCATCAATTATCATCATTGTTACATTCTCAGTATGTATCTTCCTGATTTGGTCTAAACGATCAACTCAAATCAAATCACATATTATTCATTCATTTAGGTATCATAATCAAGTTTGCAGGTAAAGGTAAGTATCAACCAGATGTAATATCAATAATATGAGAAATAAAAGGTCAAACAGTCCAATGACATGTATCAACAGGCAGAGTAAGTCAGAGTATCTATTTAAAATTTAAAAAACACCCTTTCCCATTTTAATTCCCCTAGATAAACCCTATGCATGAACAGGAAATAAAATCAATTCTTTACCCTTTAGTGATTTAATCATTTTAACCCAGTTTTAATATTTTAAGAATCATTTTAATTCCCTTTTGAAAATAATTATAACACATATAAATATAAATTTATTTAATTTTTATTTATTCATGCACAGGAAAAATTATAGAGTTCAAGGATAGAAAGTACCCACTTTTGTGTCTACCAAGCTCCGAGTGTCAGCAAATCAGTGTGCTCCACTCGAACCAGTATCTGTACAAAATATTAAAAAATACTCAAATAAATCAGAATATTACCCAATAACAATAATAATATGAAATCTAAACATTATGAGCAACCCTTAAGTCAAATATTCGCTTCCTCGTAATATTTCTCATTCCCAATGTCAATCTCAATAACCATCCTGGTTAACAAAATATATCTTCTACAGCCAATTCAATTGATCCATATTGGGTTCGACCAATTCTGCTATGGTTGTGTGAGAGGGAAATAGATGTAATCATTGGAGGGAATCCTTAACCATGCACACTAGGTGTATCATAGCTAACTTGATGTCTCTCCTATTAGCATCCTAGTAAATGACTTGTGCCAGGGAAATGCAAAATGATTTGAAGACAATTACATAACCTCATCTTCATGTGCCAGGGAATAGTTGCATCAGGTACTATTTCACACCTATGTCAAATAATTGCATCAGAGTTGAAACAACATAGGTTATAAGGGCAAACCTAATCTGGATCAAGTCTAGAAAAAAAGAAACGGTTTAACAGCCCAATAAAACCCTAAAACTATCAAACCAGCCAAGAACAGACACGAAAATAGGGAAGATAAGGTGGAGATCGGGAAAACCTAGCAGAGTTGCGATGAAGGTGGGCGGCGTGCGTCGATCACGGCAGCAGGAGCGGCGTTCCATGCTTTCGCAAGAAAACACAGAACAGAATAGAGTCGCGGTTAGGCGGTCGACAGTGGCGTCGCAGCACAGTGCAGAGGGCGTTGCCGGTGGCGATCACAGCTTTTGTGCGTTTGTGAGAGACCACGGGCTGCGTCGCGGCCAGATGGCGTCGCGGTGAATCGGCAAGCAGGATCGCGGCAGAGACAAACGGGCGGTGTGCGGCGTGGGGGAGGGCGGCGTCGTGATTAGGGAAAAAGGGGGTGGTCACGTGGGAGAGGCAGCTAGGGTTAGGGCTTCGCTCGACCTTTAAATCGCACCGTTGCGATTTTCTCTCGGATGAAAGTAGAAACCGCTTGCGCGATCTCCATTTTTTTTACCCGAGTCTTAACATCCTCCCCCACTAAAAGAAATTTGGTCCCTAAATTAAAGTAACTAAGAAAAATCGATACCTGAGGAAAACAGATGAGGATATTTGGCGCGCATGTTATCCTCATGCTCCCAAGTTGCTTCCTGATCAGAGTGATGCCTCCATCCAACCTTCATGAGGTGGATGCTTTTGTTCCGCAATCAATGTTCCTTGCGATCCAGAATACGAATAGGAAATTCTTCATATGTCACATTCGGCAGTAGTGGCACTGTAAGATCCTCAAGAACATGTGTCGGATCCAGGACATACTTCCTCAACATAGAGACGTGGAAGACATTGTGCACTCCTACTAAAGATGGGGGTAATGCAAGTCGGTATGCGATGGCACCAATCCGCTCTAGGATCTGAAAAGGTCCGATAAATCTAGGAGCCAACTTTCTTTTTAATCTGAATCTCTTAACTCCTTTTATGGGTGAACCATGAAGAAATACATGATCACCCATCATAAATTCTAACATTCTTCGTCTTCGATCTGCGTAACTCTTCTGTCGACTCTGGGCAGTCAGCAGTCTCTGTCTAATAATTCCTACTAGCTCAGCATCCTACTGAAGGCTTTGCGATCCCAAAAGTTGACGTTCACCAACCTCATCCCATAAAATAGGAGATCTATATCTCTACCATAGAGTGTCTCAAATGGTGTCATCTGAATAGTAGAGTGGTAACTGTTATTATAAGCAAAGTCTACCAAATGTAGGTGATCCTCCCAGGTACCACCAAAATCTAAGACACAAGCACACAAAAGATCCTCCAGAGTCTGGATAGTTCGTTCTGATTGTCCATTAGTCTGAGAGTGAAAAGTAGTGCTAAAATGCAGTTGGGTACCCTGTGCCTTCTGGAAACTCTACCAGAATCTCGAAGTAAAGCGTGGATCAGGATCCGAAATAATAGTGAGGGGAACACCATGGAGTTTAGTGATCTCCCTGCAATATAGTTCTGCTAAACGGTCAAGAGATTTTGTCATATGAATCGGTAAGAAATGTGCTGCTTTGGTTAATCGATCAACGATCACCTAAATTGAATCATGTTTCTTCTGCGTTCTTGGTAGTCCCATAACGAAATCCATAGTGACATGCTCCCACTTCCATTCTGGCACTGCGATCTTCTAAAGTAACCCGGTTGGTCTCTGATGTTCGACCTTAATTTGTTGGCAAACTAGACACTGAGCTACAAAATCTGCAATATCTCGTTTCATACCTTTCCACCAGTATGCTCGTTTCAGATCTTGATACATCCGAGTACTGCCTAGATGGACTACAAATCTGGATCGATGTGCTTCTCGTAAGAGATCTTCCTTCGTAGGTGTACCTCTGGAACACATAACCTGCCTCAAAAATGCAGAGATCCATTCACATCACGAGAGAAGTCTGGCTTGGGGCCTAACTCTAACTCGCTAGTGATCAATCGGAGGTACTGATCTTCTGCCTGACTTTCCTTGATCCACTCAACTAATAGAGACTGTGCAATCAAGGAGACCAATATGCCATGCTGTGTTTGCCCTACTTCATTCAAATCTAACTCTGAAAATTGTCTGACTATCTCCGTAACTACCACTTTGTGACATGTCAGTACTCCTCTGGACTTCCTGCTCAACGCATCAGCTACTATATTAGCTTTTCCAGGATGGTAATTGATAGTGCAGTCATAGTCTTTCAGAAACTTCATCCACCTTCTTTGTCTAAGGTTTAACTTTTTTTGTGTAAATAGGTATTTCAAACTCTTGTGATCTGTGAATATCTTGAAAGTAATACTATAGAGATAATGTCTCCAACTCTTAAGTGCAAAGATGATAGCCGCCAATTCTAAATCGTGTACCGGATAATTCTTCTCATAGTCTTTTAGTTGCCGAGAAGCATAGGTCACCACTCGATCATGTTGCATTAAAACTGCACCTAATCCCTGAATAGATGCATCCGTGTATAGAATGAATCCATCCTCTCCAAAGGGAATAACTAAAACTGGAGCACTCACCAATCTCTGCTTGAGCTCTTGAAAGCTTGCTTCACAAGCATCTGACCAAGTAAATTTGACCCCTTTTTTAGTTAACCGGGTCATAGGTGCAACAATACTAGAAAATCCTTCCACAAACCTCCGATAATACCCAGCTAATTCAAGAAAGATGTGAATCTCCTGCACTGACTTTGGTGATTCTCATTTGACAACCACTTCAATCTTTTGGGGGTCTACCGAAATCCCTTTGCTAGAAATTACATGCCTAAGAAATCCCACAGAAGGAAGCTAGAAAGTATATTTACTGAATTTTGCATATAAGCGTTCCTTCCGTAGTATTTCTAAAACCACTCTGAGGTGTTGTTCATGCTCCTCCTTTGATCGAGAATACACCAAAATATCATCAATGAAAATAATTACAAAGTAGTCTAAATATTCCAAGAATACCCGATTTATTAAATCCATAAATGCTGCAGGAGCATTGGTAAGCTCGAATGACATTACCAAAAACTCATAATGTTCGTACCGGATACGGAAGACAGTCTTTTGAATATCTATATCTCGAACCCGTAACTGGTGATGCCTGATCTCAGATCAATCTTTGAGTATACATAAGTACCCTTAAGCTGATCAAACAAATCATCAATTCTAGGTAGAGGATACTTGTTCTTGATAGTTACTGAGTTTAACTGCCTATAATCAATACAGAGCCTCAAGGAACCATCTTTCTTCTTAACAAATAGAACTGAAGCTCCCCAAGGAGAAACACTAGGGCGAAAAAACCCTTGTCAAGTAACTCTTGAAGATGGACCTTGAGTTCCTCCAGTTCTTTTGGTGCCATCTGATATGGAGCTTTCGATATTGGAGTTGTACCAGGTAACAACTCAATAGCAAACTCTACTTGTTGTGGAGGTGGCACACCAAGAAGTTCTTTTGGAAATACATCGGGATATTCACAAATGATAGGAACATCAGAAAGTTGTATAAAATTATCCGCATTAACACTCACTAAAGATAAAAGATATCCCTCGTATCCCCGAGCCAACAACTGTTGAGCCTGGAGAGCTGAGATGATAGATACCCCTCGATCAATAATCCCTATAAATTCCCATGATGGCTAGTCTAAGGATCGAAAGGTCACCACTTTACCTCGACAATCAACCGTGGCGTGGTATTCTGATAGTCAATCCATACCCAGAATAATATCAAATTCAGTCATCTCCAATACTTGTAGATCCACTATAAGGATTTGACCATCGAAATTCAAAGGATAACTCTTGACCCTCTCATTTGACATTAACACTCCATCAGATGGTGTCAACACCGATAATCCATAAGATCGAAGGGTTGCGACCCTCCCAATCTTGCATACGAATTTTGGAGAAATAAAAGAATACGAGCTATCAGTATCTATCAATATATCCAGAGAACAATTATAAATAGAAATAATACCTTGGATAATTGATCCTCCAGCTCGTTGTGCCTCCTCACGCGTCAAGGCATATACGTGTCCTGCCTCCGAACCCGACTGCTGACCCCTCTGGACAGAAGAAAAAGAAGGTTGACTCTAATCTTGCGAAGGCTGGTATGACTGGGTCGAGGGCTAATAAGGCAGTAATGGGTACTGCTGGGGTGGAGGTAGTAAACACTGTTGAGGTGGAGGAGGCAGGTATTGCTGGGGCGGAGCTAGCAAGTACGGCTGAGATGAAGCTGGCAAGTTCTACTGGAGTGGAGGTACAATCTGGTACTCACTTGGGACTATAACTGGTAGAGTTGTGGCTATGGAACAAACTGGGTAGGTGGGGGATTTTGTTACTGGTGTTGCGGAAATCTCTGTGGACCTCTCTGATGTCGAGGCTGTGGAGGTCGTGGCATAGGTTGAGCCCGTTGAGACTGTGATCCTCCCGCTCGATGTTGTGCCCTCAAAGTATAATCTTTCTACATATGTCCTGGCAACTTACAGTAGAAACATATACTCTGATCCAGGGAGCATTCTGATGCCGTGCGATTTGGGGCACCGCATTGAAAACACTTCGGGGATATTTGGCCGCGCTGAGATGGGAGTGGGCGACTAGATCCCTATGCTACCTTGGACACCTTCTGTGGCCGTGAATACTCTCTGGTTGCATCCTGATCACGAAATTGACGATGACTCTGCTGTCTAGAGTGTGATGTCTACGAGGTTTGTCGACTAGCTTCTTTTTCTTGGGAGACTTGTTGCTGAGTTATCTCAATCATTATGGCTCGGTCCAGTGCCTCCCGATAAGTAGTAACAAGGAATCTAGCCATCTTGACCTGAATATATGTTGCAAGTCCCTGTGTAAAGTGAAGCATACGATTATAGTCTTGAGCTACCATATGTAGGCAAAATTCTGCAAGTCGACTAAACTCCGCATTGTAGTCCAGAATACTTCGGTCACCTTGCTTGAGATTCATGAATTCCTGACGTCAAACAATACAAAATGCTACAGGAAAATATTGTATCTCAAACGCCTCCTTAAATAACTACTAAGAGATAACCTGATCTCCGAAAAGAGTCTGCTGTATCTCCTATCATGTGGCTGCCTGTCCTCTAAAATGATATGTAACTAGCTCTACCTTCTCTGTATCGGAACAGGACATGTACCCAAATGTACGCTCAATATCCCTTAACCATGTACACGCCGGTAGCTCCATGGAGTAGGATAAAATGATCTTTTGCGGAACTCACAAGAAAAGGAAGACGAGCCTTCTCTATGATAATAGCTGGTGTAGGGATGACTGATTCGGCCGCATGAGCTTCCACCGGATTAGGCTGTCCCTCAGGATGACCACTAACTCCGACACTGAGACTAATCTGAGCCTCGGGTATCATCTCCGATGGGGATAGTGGTGCTTCAGGCAAACCATGATCGCCCCTCTAAGTAGTAGAGGCACGCCGACGTGTACGACCACGTCCTCGACCTTGACTACTACCATCATCCGAACCACAAGTGCCGCTACGAGCACGGCTACTACCCCAACCTCGATCACGGGTAACTCCGCCTCGAGGTATTGCCTATAAAATCAAATAAAATTTTAATAATCGACCGTAATTACGATATTTAAATAAATAAAGGACCTCTACATCCTATAGCTCAGAGACACAACTTGACTCAAGTAGAAACTAAATCCCAAAATAGAGTTGAAACCCACAGACAGAAACCATGAACCTGGCTCTGATACCAATAAAATTGTCTTACCCCGGAGGTGTAGTTCCCGCACATCGGAAGGTACCTCAGTCGGTGACATGATAATAAAGGGACCAATACAATAACAAAGACTTAACATAAAGAACCATCCATAATTTTATTAAATAAAATAAAACTAAGAAGTAGTTTATACAACCATTTATTAAGTCTAGGGACAACCACATGTACCTATAAAGGAAAGAAAATGACATAAAGCATCAAACTAACGTAAACCAAATCGAAACACAGCACGTCAAGGTCCCTGAGCAACTTTAAAACAAACTAAACCAATGTAGTATTAAATCTGTGCCTGCAAATTTGGAAGCCAAAGAATGTAGATAGTTAGCCAAATACTAAGTGGGTAATCAGAAAGATGTGCATGAATGTACTCTTAATTAAGAAGTCAAGAAATTAGAGTGGACCATAATTTCATATTGTCACTTTAAATTCTTGTATAGTTCTCCATTGGTACATAATATATATATTTATCATTCTCTTCATTTATTATTATCTGAAATCAGGTAATATTACTATTATCTATCGTCACCAGTATTATCAATCCTTATTATTTAAGCAAGTTATATCACCACCATTATAATCTCAATATGGTCAAATGTTATAAACAGTATCAATATTTATATAATTAATTAAAAAGTGCACAACAGGAGCTAATATCATCAGAGTGTAATCATATCTCATATATCTATAGGCTATCAGCCTCTTCAGAATATATCGTCGCATACGTTATCTAACGTACGAACTAAAAATCCTCACCCGTAGAAGACAGAATAAACACTAACCGTGGCCTCTGCTCTACCACAATAATATGTGGGCGGTCAAGTGATCTGGACCGAAGGCTACATCACACCACTACTACTCAAGTGTACAGTCCAATACTCTGGTATAAAACTAGGCTCTTAGTTAACACCTTTTCATATTTATTATTTTCTTTTATCTCATTTCACGTTATATCTTTTTCATCAATTATCATCATTGTTACATTCTCAGTATGTATCTTCCTGATTTAGTCTAAACGACCAACTAAAATCAAATTACATATTATTCATTCATTTAGGTATCATAATCAGATTTGCAGGTAAAAGTAAGTATCAACCAGATGTAATATCAATAATATGAGAAATAAAAGATCAAGCAGTCCAACGACATGTATCAACAGGCAGAGTAAGTCAGAGTATCTATTTAAAATTTGAAAAATACTCTTTCCCATTTTAATTCCCCAAGATAAACCCCATGCGTGAATAGGAAATAAAATCAATTCTTTACCCTTTAGTGATTTAATCATTTTAACCCGGTTTCAATATTTTAAGAATCATTTTAATTCCCTTTTGAAAACAATTATAAAACATATAAATATATTTAATTTTCATTTATTCATGCACAGGAAAGAGGGAGTTGCCGGCGGCGATCGCGACTTCTATGCATTCGCGAGAGACCACAGGCTGCTTCGCGGGTAGATGGCATCTCGGCGAATCGACAAGCGGGATCGCGACAGAGACGAAGGGGCGGCGTGCGGCGTGGGAGAGGGCGGCATCGCGATTAGGGCAGAAGGGGGTGGTCGCGTGGGAGTGGCGGCTAGGGTTAGGGCTTCACTCGACCTTTAAATCGTGCCATCGCGATTTTCTCTCAAATGAAAGCGAAAACCGCTTGCGCGATCTCCGTTTTTTTACTCGAGTCTTAACATGACATAATTTTTCGTGACTATGATAATGTATGACCATGTCATTCTATCCTCGACATCTAGATTGATCAATGAAGCATAGACCGTGTCATCCTCTTATCAATCTTTATATTTCTGATCCCCAAGTAGACTCACTCAAGAAAATGAGCTCAATATCTCATATTGACTCATTTGAGCATGACCATGCATTTCGTGGTCTTACTTTATCAAGAGGTCTCAAGATATCACTCCAGTCATATTGGAGGGATAGATCTCATCTACATCACTCACAATTCTCCGTATAATTCGTTACATACCTAGTGATCGCTTTTATAATCTACCCTGTTACGGGTGACATTTGACGATACTAAAGTATATAACTCCTTACGTAGAGAACCGTAGTGATTTCAGATCTAAGGACTATTCATACCAATAGTCAAATGAGAAAGTTTATGACATTCATATAATGATCCATGAAACTTTCTCATAGCGGGTCAATTCAGTATACATTCTCTAATATATACCAATGTGTCAACTCAATATCCCATATCCATGACTTGTAAGATCAAGTCATCTAGTTGACCTACATGTTAGTCTCAACACATTAATATGATCCCTGAATATTAATGCTTGACTAGGAATGATTAAGATTAGTGTTATTTACATTATCTCACTATCGATTCAAATAATCGATATGATATAGATTAGAACTAGCTACCCAAGGACATTATTTTACTTAGTTATTTGATGCAAACATAAAATAAATATAATAATAAAAAACTCTTGCCTTTATTATTAGTAGAATATGATAGAAAAAGTCCCTAGTCAATCATCACATAATTGACTTTAGGGCTATTACTAATATTAAGATTTCTATCTTTGAGTTCTTTCAAGATTTTTTTTCTTATTATTTTTTATAGTTTATTGTTCTTTATCTTGTACAAAAAAAATTTTATATGAGATTTCTCCCATCAAATTTAATGATTTTTTTTTTGACTCATCAATGAGTTAGTAAGCCGTAGTGTAGGATGAAAAATCTAGACCACATTAAGTAATTTATTAGCAATATATTTTACTTAATTTATATTTTTGTTGCATATCTAATTTGTCATTTAGGCAATGTACTCAAATTATTTTGAATTTTTAGTCTTATGATTATTTTATCCCTTATAGTCGTGCCACTAATCCTACTTAGTCAACCTAAAAAGTTAGTGTATATATATATATACATACATGCATCATAGGAGAGGTTAACAGGTATAGAGGTATAGTACCTTTTCAACTAAACAAAATGTGAAAATCACTAAAAATACAGACGGATGTATAGTTTTATGGGGGGAAATATTTAAAACTTGAATAACATCCAGAATGCTATTTATTTTAATTAAAAGGGGAGATT